>APFE030535561.1:0-51663 GCA_000404065.3 Pinus taeda | reverse complement strand
CCCTCTCCTTCTACCTCTCCACCTCCACCACCTCTACCTTCTCCACCACCTCAACCTCCGCCTCCTCCCCCTCCTTCTCCACCTTCACCTCCTCCACCACCTCTGCCTACACCTACGCCTCCTCCTCCTCCTACTCCACCACCACCGCCACCTCGACCTCCACCTCCTTCCCCACCACCTCATCCTCTACCAATAACACCACCTCCTTCTCTTCCTTCTCCTCCTCATCGTCTTCCTCCTCCTCCACCACCTTATGATTATTTTACATATTCATATTTGTATCAGATTTATATTTAAAAAATATTAAAATAGCATTTTTATATTTAAAAATATAATTTAGAATGTTGAATTTATTTGTGTTGAAAAAATTTGAAAGATATATGATGTAACCCAAATTCCAATTCCAATAAAAAGAAATTGAATCTATTTTCAAATACTTCAAAAAAAATTGAGAAATCAAAGTCTATCACCGACCCAAGAAACATTTCCAATCCGTCATTTGAGAAACCTAGAAAGAGGTGAATGTTTGCTTGAATTTATATGAAGTCAAAATCGTAATCTATTTTTTGGGTCATAATGTTTAGTGCTACGCATATCTATGATTGATGCATATCTATGATTAATGTCTAAATAACCATAAGAAAAAATTCAATACACAGAATTGAGCCGATATAGTAATTGAAGACGAATCTTAATGACGAAAAATAATTATAAAAAAACAATTATAGATTACTAGTCAACATTTTAAATGTGCAAATAAAATTAGCCCTAAACCATAACCATATCCTAAAATTATCCCTAACTCGGTCTGACACTCTCAACAAAGATACATATCGAACACACGATTTTCAAAGATATTTAGTGTGACGCTCTTCCATCAAAGATACATTTCATATCATATCATCATATCATATATTCAGTCTCACGAAAGTCATCACAGATTGACGTGAAATCCGACCTGAACGATGAGGAAACTGCTATGAAGGAAACGGGTCGAATTCACGGGTCGAATTCAAGAGGACAGTTCATAAATGGAAAAGGTTATCTAAATTTAGAAAGTAGAACATTAAATTCACTGCCAGCCCGAAAAAGCAAAAAGTCATCTAAATTTAGAAACAGAATATTAATTACATACTCCACAAAAAAGGCAAATTGATAAATTAAAATAATACAAATCAAAATAATTAACGTTTAAATTTTTAAGAACTCAAAGTAAAAGATAAACAGTTAAATTAAAAAAAATTGTTAATTGCTTTTGAGGTAAAAGATTGGCAATTTCAAAGTCAAAAGATGAAACCATGGATAGCAAATTAAAAAATAAAAAGTTAAATTTTAAAATAATATTTATTTCTTTTAATTAAAAATGGGCCATTTCAAAAGTAGAAAGACATACTATTTAATTGCTTTTGCAGTAAAAAGACCAAATTTTAAGTAAAAAAAGTAATGGTGAAATTTAAAAACGCAATGTATAAATAACTTCAAACTGCACATGTCAATCTTTATCTTGGTGACTCACCTGAGTGAACACTTTTGAATTCACACAATATTTTTTTTTGCTTAATAACATTTTTCTCTAATAAAATAATTTTTTTAACAAATAAATAAAATCATATAGATTAATAATCATCTTCATTAAAGTCACGTGCATTAATAATCCTCTTCATTAGTAATTAAAAAATAATTAATTTATATTTGTTTCTAAATACTTTTAGGCTGGAAAATTTGAATGGTAAATATATATAGATAAAATATTTTTTTCAAAGTTTGAGCTAACTTATTTTTTTCAATATTTCTAAGAGTCTTGCAAAACAATGAGGGAAATCATAAGGAAACACACATTGGTTTTACCAGTAATATTTTGATCTATAAAAATATATATTAATATAAGTATCTATAAATTCACTAATTATAACTCACTAATTATAACGAATTTATTATTAGATATCTATATATTGCACTATATGTTAAATCCCACAAAATGGTTCCCCTTATTTAATGTAACATTTGACCACTCTAACCACTATAATATCTGATACAATATGTTCCCCTTAACCAAAAACCATTATGAATGTCAAAACACTAATATGACCCACAACGGCTAATTTACTGTGATCACTCATACTCTTAGATAATTACAAACCCTTCCATAATGCAACATCTAACCATTATTACTATTAAAAAACAATGACATTGATCACTTTCTTAAGGGACTAACTCTAAAATTAATTAAATCATAGTGCACTATGATCTTTAAAACACAATGAATTCTAGAACGTATGACGCCTAGTACACTTCATGATCATGACATTGTAATTCTTGAAATTTTACAACACACATCATTTTTAATATATACCACATTAACTATAGCATTAAAACTATATCTTTTATGTACCTAAAGTGGCATAACATAGTAACAATGTTGAATGAAGTGTATCTCCAAATTCAATCCCATAAGAAAGGAATATAATAAATGTTGTGCATTTTGGAGATGATATTTTGATTATTGATATTGACCCAAAAATCACTTTTCGTGAGACAACACATTGTAGTGGTTTTGATTATTGATATTGAGCCAAAAACACTTTTAATGAGTCAACATATGGTAATGATCTTCATGAGTACTCACACTTCACCCATTAGATGTTACAATGATGGTGTATATTTTGTAGATCATTTAAAGTCTTAATGTTGGAGTTTGAAGTTCATTTCAACTATTATTCCTTCCATCAATTAGTATTAATCAAATATAGATATGTTTTTTTTTCTATATTTAGTTATATGTATTTCAAAATTATAAAACTTATAAATTTCTAAATAGTGAATTTCTATATGGTTTTTTCCTATTTGCACTATTCAATGCAATACGAATAATAAATATTCTTTATTCCGTTTCTATTTATTCATGCTTATATTATTGTGTTAAATATATGTATTATTAAATTAATTTTTTAATATCTCATTTCTTTTTTCTTATTTCTAAATTTTTGCTAATGAGAAAGAGTAATTTTGCAGGAATATGGAGAGTCTATAACATTAAACTAACTATTCTACAATAAATTAGTCAAATCATCATGAAGGAAAAATATACAACTAGGAAAAACACATTGTTGACATTCTGAATATGAATCATTGTGAATGTGAAAATTCTAATAAGCCCATATGGTTCCCCTCTTTACTAATTTGGCTAGACACGAAACAAACTTCACTAGTTAGTCCTCTGGAAATCTCTAAAAATCTTCTAATAGATGGAGAGTACCTCAACACATACAAAAAATGTTTCCTCCCACATCCACATTCAATTGTCCCTACAAATAATTGATGTTTGGTATGTTAACTCTTTAGATGTAGACCAACAAGAGATTCTGTATCAGCCTACAATTGACCAAATATATATATATATATATATATGATCAATCAATAATCTAACATAATATTCCCAATTCCACCACAAGCTCAAGAAAAGCAAGGGGATATAATTAATACCTGTGACATAATATCATAAGAATGTTGCAAGAAAAGACTCCCGAAGTTGGAAAACAACACGAATATAAACATATACAATAAATGGGAATGAATTTTTCTAGGAATTCAACTAGAAGATCCACAACAACAATAGAATCTACACTCGATTTCATGATTTTTTTTTAGAATACCCTATAAAGGGTAGAAAAGAAAAGAAGCCTAGAAAATTTGAACAATTTCTAGAATAATCTTTTTGCCCTGATGTCTTGCAGTTTCTTGGACATGGAAAATATGTATTCATTGAAACATTGCTATAGAAAATGATTATAGTTCAACAAGCATAGGAACATAAACAATCGACTCTAGAATAACTCAACATAGAAAGAAGCTCATCATAGGCGTACGACCAAGGATAGTCGACTGATCCCAACATGAAAAAAAAAATTAAACATTGACTTGAATTGTGATTCACCCCTTGTTACTATGATAACAAATATAGAAGAATATGATGGTCAAGATAAAACCCGATCCAGACAAATTGAAATGGATGAAGTTTAATCCAAGGATTCTAGGTTTGATGACATATTATGTTGGATAGTAACAATATTCAGCTATAAAGAGAACAACAAGAAATGGAGATTTGGTAGGAATGTTATAACTTTTAAATAGAGCAACATAATATAAACATTCCAATAAGAATTAATTATCCACCTTTTGCAGCCCAACAGTTAGTACATAAGTCGATCGACCACACGTTATATATGCCTATAATTATGCTAATCACCATAGTTATAAGGTAATTATTAGGTTGATGGAAAATATTTAAACCCCATGGAATATGTTGGAACATTCATAGTAATATTGACATATTTCACTGCTAAAAGTTTCCACTATGACTTTTTGTTGTTGTTGAAATATGCATGCAACTAGTTATTTTTATAAATAACCACAATATAATTTGTAATAAAGTTATAATTTTGTTAATTTCTACTGTTTTTTTAATCTATGAAATGTGATAGGATTAATTGGTACCCATTTTGATGGCTATCTTGGATTGAATTTTTTTTGTAGCTCAATCCATTTAATTTATATGGCTTCCCTTGTTGGTCTTAATTTAATGTTAATATTTTCTTTTAACATAAATTGGAAATAATTTACAAAATGGAAATGCCTATAATTATGCTATAGTAAGAATATACCTTCCATAGTTATAATTTAATTATTATGTTCATCCTAGATATTTAAACCCCATGGAATATGTTGGAATATCCTGGTAATATTGACATATCAATGATATACCCTATTAATTAAATTATCTCAAATTAATTAATTCAAGAAAATGGCATATCAACATATCATATTGGGAATTTGGTATTTCTAAGCCATGGTAATGTAAGAAGAAATGTTTCTGTATAAATAGTTGGGTGAATGTGCATGGACAAACATATTTTTATATATTACATATTTTTATATATCATATATTTTTATATATTATATATTTTTGTACATTATATATTTTTATATATTATATAACTCCAATAATAATAATAATAATAATAATAGGAGATATAGTTTAGTTAATTTTTATGAATTTTTTAATCTGGTTAATTTCATATGTATAATGGGGTTAGTGTTTTGCTTCTTATCGTAGATTGATGGCTTTAGAAATTTTCAATCCATTTAATTATATGGTCACAATAGTTATAATAAAACCAATAAATCATTTTATAGTCAATATATTCTATATATAATATATTTTAAATTAGTTTTGAAATATTTTTTTTTTATTAAATTGAGAATGAATAGAGATCATAACAACATTTTAAATAAATGTCAACCTTATATTAATGACTGATATTAAAAATATTAATTATTTATTATTGAATCTCTAACATCAACCTATTGATTATTGGTAATTAAATTAAAATTATAGAAATCCTATTATAAGGTATACATATTATCAAGATAACAAAATTAAGGAATCATAAATATGTTTCCACAAATTTATTTATATGTATTTCAGATTTGTAAATTATGTATTCCCATTTTTTCTAATCACTAATATGTGTGTGTGTGTGTGTGTGATTTAATTAATATTTTTTTTTGTTTTGGCGTTTTGTATTGAAATCGAAGGCGTTGTTGATTCAATGCAATGGCTTTCACTAACTTCCAGTGTATGAGATCTTTTTTTATTAAAACTATGTAAATCTCGAATGCATTCCCATTTATTTTTTTAGGAAGAGAATTTAAAGAATACAAACCAAAATATATTGAAACCATTATACACATATTAATATTTCTCTAACCTCATTGTTCATGAAAATCCCCCTTCTAATGAGTGCAAGACATGCAAGGCACTTTCCACGTGATTTGGAAGAGAATGATATTACAATATAAAAACATATTTTTTTGATGGTTATTGATAAATTAATAAATATATTTTAGGAAAAAATTAAAATATATGGAAATCTAATAAAATAGATATACTTTCAATAGGAAAGCTAATACTTTTCATTAAGAATAAGATAACAGTTCAACAACACAAATTGTTTACGATTTGTAACACGTGCATCACCTCCTATTGCAACTCTTCTACTAAAAATGTTCATGACACTGGGGAAACCAAATTTGTAAGGATTAATTAATTAATTTAATTGTTTAGGATGTGGTCTCTCTTCTCAACAACAACATCACACTAAGGAAATTAAAGTTGAATGTTCCAATCAATTGGCCAGGGAAGGGAAAAGAAGAGGAATTCACATCCTAAATCTTGTAAATGTAATTCAAGAAGTTCTAATTGACCATGAAACTAGATCTGGTAACCAGCCAACCACCCTTTTGGATGAACTTTTATTTCATTATAATGATTTACATTTTTTAATTTATGGTGTATCAAATTTGTACAAATTTTGTAAGACTCCAAATCTTCCCTTATTTGTCACAAAGAAGCAATTAAGGGCAGGGAAGATGTTGGAGGGGCTAGTCGACATAATTGACCATCCCAAATAATTCTAGAATTGATATTATAAAGTTGATCAACTGTCTAGTCGATTCGAGAGTCTAAGTTAGATAGGCTAAATTGGTTTTGAAAATTAAAATGTTGGGACTATCTCGACATAATATATATATATGTGTGTGTGTGTGTGTGTGTGTGTGTGTGTGTGTGTGTGTGTGTGTGTGTGTGTGTGTGTGCATCATTAAATCTTTTGTGACTGGATTCTCAAGAAAATATAATATAAAGTAAAAATCTGTTGGTTCTTCACTACATCATTTCTCTTCTTCTATTCTATTTTCCTTATCTTCATGTGATTTCTTTTTTTCATTTCTACTAGTAACTAATGGTCATTATCTACTGCTAAAATATAAAATATTTTAAAATATTGGTGCATTTTTCAATGAATTGTAAAATCTTGTAAAATATTAGTGAATCGTTCACTTAAACATAAAATCATGTAAATTATTGCTGAATCCCTCATTTAATATTTACATCGAGTTATTTTTCCTTCTTATGCATTGATTCTCTAATGAATAAAAATTATCCAATTACTTCGCTTCAAATAAACAAACATCATTAGGATTTTGTGGTTCATCATCATCTATAAGATTTTTGGACTCCTTGATCTTCATAAATGCTTCAAATTCTTGGCCAAGATATCATATCTAAATGTAAAATAGATTTCATGTACTTGAATTACTATATTTGTGCATAGAGAAAATATTCCTAAATGAATTACTTATCATTTAATAGTGGGATATTATGTATGTGAATAGATATGTTCTAGATTCATGAGACTGTAGCTTCTTGATCATATCTTCAAGCTCACTTGATTTTTCTCTAAGCTCTTTATTGGATTGTGTAATTATGGATTGCTGAAAATACAAATACAGAGCTAAAAGTGACCAAGATTTTTGAAATGATATCCAAAACAATATATAGTGAAATTGAAAATCTTCAAATTTTCAACAAAAACTAATAAAATATTGTTAGCAATAATCCACAAAGCATACTTAATTGTTTCTCTTTGATTGAGAATATGAAGAGGTTCTGCCAGGAACCCTCCTTCTGGTTCGACTTGCATACGAGAAACAATTCATAGTTACATCCCCTTTTTAATTTAAAGAAAAAAAATATTCTATCCAAGTCATGTCTCTCACCCAACAATTTACATGAATATTTTGCCGATTAATGATGTGTTGAGGATTATACACATACTTTTTTATTAATGACACGTGGAACACATTGTGGACCCAAATGTGGCTTGGTAGTGCAAGCTTATAGGCCACTGGCCCAATTCATTCCAAGACTTGGAAGGGTCCACAGAATCAGGGTGCCAACTTAGCACAACCTCGCCAATATAAGGAACTTTTCTATGGCTTTACTCTTAGATATACGTGGTCTCTCAGTTGGAATTCTTTGTATGTCCTTTTTTTGTTTGCATATACTTTATGTCTATCTTGGGCCGCTCTTAGATTTTGTTGAACCTTTTTGACAGTTTCCTCCATCTTTGCTAGCATGTCAGGACCTAATGCAAGCTTATTAATTGGATTATTCCAGTCTATGGGAACTCTGCACTTCCTTCCATACAACACCTCAAAGGGACTCATGCCCAATGATTCATGATGTCCATTATTATATGAAAATTCCACTAAGTGGAGATAATATTCTCACTTTTGTGGTTGTTGCATCACAAACATGTGTAACATGTCTTCCAACACCTAATTTACGTGTTCGGTCTATCCGTCTATTTGGGGCTGGTAAGCAATACTAAATTGAGTTTGAGTGCCCAATCTTGAAATGAGGGTTTCCAAAATGTGGATGTAAATTTCACATCACTATTGGAAATTACTACCTTGGGCATCTTGTGTAGATGAAACACTTCCTTCATGAATATGTCTGCGATTTCCACAGTGTTATAAGTGGAATTCATACGTATGAAGTGAGAAGTTTTACTTAATTTTTCTACTATCACGATAATTGAGTCGTGCTGCATTCTAGTGCGAGGTAGACTAGTGATGAAGTCCAGTGATATTGTCTCCAATTTCCATTCTGGAATGGGTAATGGTTTCAACAAACCTGCGGGGTGTTGGTGTTTTTCCTTCACTAGTTGACACTCCAAACATTTGGACAAGTATTCTGAAACATTTCTTCTTAACTCAGGCCAAAAGTACCCTTTTTGATGGCTGAAAACAATTTTTGATAACCTGGGTGGCTAGCACATTGTTTCCGATGAAATTCATCCAAAATCAATTGTTTAACAGAGTTTTGGTTAGGAACATAAATTCTGTCTTTGAAAGTGAGGATGTTGTCAGAATTTATATTGAAATCTGATTGTTCCATTTTTAATAGTCTGGTGCCAAAGGAAACTGTATCTTGGGTCCTTAAAAAATGCTTCCTTTATGATCTTCAGAATGTTTGAGTGTACTTGACTGATTTGGACCTCATAAATACAGTGTACTTTTCTGCTTAAAGCGTTGGCTACTCAAATTTCCTTTCCTTTAAGATGTTTCACGTCAAAATCGAATTCACTGAAAAATGAGGTCCATTTAACCTGTAGTGCATTTAAGATGGACTGGTTGAAGAAATTCATAAGGTTGTTATGATCATTTAATAGAAAAAATTTCTTCCCCAATAAGTAGTGTCACCACATTTTAAGTGCTTTCATTACTACTGTTAATTCAAGGTCGTAAGCAGAATATCATTGCTCGTATTATTTTAAGTTCCATGATTCATAAGCAATCACCTTTCCTTCCTAGGTCAGAACTCCGCCCACCCCTTCTTTACTAGCCTCCGTGCAAACTACAAATGACTTTTCCCTATCTTCTACCTTTAACACAGGCGGAGTGGTAAGCAGATGCTTTAATCTTTCAAAACTCTGTTGGCACTCGGCTGTCCATTGGAAGGCATGCCCCTTTTTTTGTAAGGAGTTCATTGGAAAGGAAGTTTTTGGGAACCCCTCAATAAATCTATAGTAATATCCAGCCAAACCCAAAAACGACCTGATATCCGCGACATTCTTTGGGGTGGTCCATTCCATGGTTGTTTTGATCTTCTTTGGGTCTAACGTTATCCCATCCACTGATATAACATGGCCCAAGTACTGAATCTGATCTTTTAAAAAATCACACTTGATGAATTTAGCATATAACTGATTTTCTTGTAGCATTTTCTATACTATTCTCAGATGTTATTTATGTTCCTCCTGATTCTTAGAATATATCAGAATGTCATCAATGAAACTCAACATAAATTTATCAATATAAGGCTAGAAAATACCATGCATCATACTCATAAATTCGGTTGGGGCATTTGTGAAGCCAAAAAGCAGCACCACGAACTTGTAATGACCATAACGAGTACAAAATGTCGTCTTGCAAATGTCCTCCTCTTTTATTCTTATTTGATGGTAGCCAGATCTTAGATTGATTTTCAAGAATACTTTAGCTTCTTGCACCTGATCAAATAGATCATCGATATGTGGGAAAGGATATTTATTCTTAATGGTTAATTTGTTTAATTGATGATAATCTATGCATAATCTCATATTCCCATCCTTTTTTCATACAAATCATATGGGAGCTCCCCAAGGGGAAATGTTGGGGCTGATATACTTCTTGTCTAGAAGCTCTTGCAACTACATCTTGAGTTCTGTTAACTCACGTATGCTCATGCGATAAGGGGCACTGGATATAGGGGTTGCACCAGGATTTAGCTTGATGGTGAAGTCAATGTCCCGCTTTGGTGGTAAGCCTGGAATGGATTATGGAAATACATCAACAAATTCCTAAATGACAGGAATATTTTCCAAAGAGGTCCTTTTATTCTTGGTGTTTGTAAACCCCACTTGGACAACATATATTTCACATCCCTTTCTAATAAATTTTCCTAACTGGTTAGAAGTAATAGGACGTAACTTGATATTGGTTTTAATTCCTCGGGGTTCCTTGCTTTGACCTAATTCAACAATAAAACTGACAGTTTTTTGTTTGCAGTCCACAAGGGACCAACACTTTTCCAACTAGTCCATTCAGATTAGGATGTTGTAAAAACCCAAAGGAAGTAATATGTTAAGGTCAATGAAAATAGGATGCCCTTAAATCATTATGGGATAACATTCTATTTTTTTGATTACCCTCCTTTTTGTCCTAGTGGCTAATTGAACTAGCCATGGTTTTGAAACTTACTGCTCTGCAGTTGACACTTTTCTACCACCTTAGGACTAACATAACTTAAGCTAGCACCTAGATCAAATAAAATAGAAACAGGTTTCCTAGCAATCATACCTTCACATTCAATCATGGTGGGCTAAAATTCTGCCTGATGATCATCTACAACAATGTTAATTCTTGGAATACTCCTTGCCACTTCCCCAACTGTGGATGCTTCTTGCATATTTGATAGTTGTTCTGTCCTTCCCTTATGCGGACAATTTTTGTAATAGTGGTGTTCTCCGCAACCCCAACATTACAGCGATGGTTTTGATTATTGGCCATTAACAGATTTAGTAATTCCTTCCTACTGCCGATTTTAAGAATACGCAGTTTTGGGTAGATTCCTCGCTGTAATTTTGTTGAGAGGTTTTTTCCGTATATTTTTGTTATTAGCAAATTTTGAATGTTTCTTTGGAATCAAGCTCCTACCCTTCCAATTCAAACCCCCCTTTGGTCCTTTGTTCTTTTGTTTCATCTGTTGGTAGTAGATGCAAGATTTTCTCACAACATCATCCATTGTCTTAGGGTAGTCAAACTCTAGCTTTTCCTTCATAAAGTTGGGTAAGCTACTGATGAAGCGTTGAATTTTAGACTTTTCCTCTTGCATGTAAGGCACATAATGCAGAAAGGAGGTGAATCATGTAACATACTCATCCATAGTTAAGGTTCCCAATCTTAACTCATGAAACTCTTTTTCCTTTTCATCATAATAACATTAAATTAATATTTTCCTCGGAAATGTTTTTGAAATTCTTACCATGTAACTTGTTCTTCATCAATTTTCCTCACTGTTTTGATTTCTTCCCACCATAAGGCGGCCTTACCTCTTAACTAATAAATTGCCAATCGTGCCTTCAATTTATTTGTGTATTCATAAATCTGATAATATTTTCCCATGTCAATTAGCCAAGCTTCTATTGCCTCTTCTGATTCCCCTTCAAACAGTGATGGCTTAATCTTTTTAAATTCACCTTGCAACTCAGTTTTCTACCTTTTGGTTTTCTGTTGGTTGGAGACATTGTCTAAGCATCCTTCTTTGTCTTCCCCATGTCTTTCTGCTGACTCAACATTTTCTTCTCCATGCTGAGTCGTTGGGGTCTTTTCCCAGTCCTCAGTATTGGGGTCAGGATGTCGTTGATTTTTTCAATTGGACAAACTTCTGAGGATTTCCTCCTATTCTAAGCACAACCTTTCATTGTCTGTTCTTAGAACTGTCATTTTAGCATGCAGCTATTGAACTGTTTCAAGTAGCACCACATTAGCTTGATGGGATTCCTCACCTAGCCGTATCTAAATATCAGGATTAGCATTCACATATGTTGTTCTGAGTGGATTGGGTGGTTCTAGATTCCCCTGCATTCTGTCCTTTTTCTTTTATTGATGTGATCTCTGTGTTCACACATACCTTTTTTTAGTTAAAACCAAAAAAGTAAACATAGTTTTGTAAAATTCAATACACAACTATTCCCAGAGAGTATCAGTGTACGAACTTGAACTCTGATACCACTTGTAACAGTTAAAATCTAACTTACAAATTATATATGATAAATAAATTATTTCTTTTTTATGTTGTAATTATGCCCATCTCAGACTTTGGTTATGGACTTATTATACAATACGAAGTTATTGATTGTATTTATTATTAATTTCATGGACCTGAAAATCCCATAGGTTTATAATGGTGAAATAATTTACACAGATTACAATGAGGGTGTATAGATTGGTTTTTAATGCACATGATACACGAGGTGATCCCTCCGTCCTTGCCTAGATTTTGATTTGTTGTCTCTTGTACCCAGAGACACGTGACAGAGAGCTGTGGAAAGAGACTGTATGCACTAGCCAGCTGGTTCAGGTTTCTTGAGCCATCGATTTGGTATTACACTTGTTGATTTGGTTCTCATGATCTGACGGCAGAGGAGACTTAGGGTTTCATTCCCTAACTAACTCTTCGCGCTCGACATCTCTGTGGCTCATTGTTACTGCTTCTCTTGGCGTTCTTGCTTCTCTGCAAGGGTTTGCACTACTGAGGATTTCATTCTATCCTCTGTATATTCTAAGGGATGTGATGGTGATGGAATCAGTTACTACGAAGTTAGGGAATCCAACTGGTTTAGCGTTTTGTCATTTGGTTGACCTGCACCATAAGAATGTTATAGAATTGGGTTTTGGTCTGGCACAACATTTAACGTTTCACCTTCGCTGCATAGGGATGACTCATGGAACCTAAAATGCTACTAGTGATAACCGATTCCAAGATTTAGCTGCGGAAGGTGAGGTTCTATGTGTTTTCTGTTTCATACCTTGAAGAGTTTTATTCCTTGTGTTAAGGTTCACCTATTTTACATTTCCATTATGGTTGTTCGATGGATGGAAAACATGTGGGCTACCCGACACAAAAACCTTCCACTCTTAGGTAAGAGCTCCCCACTTCGTTTTTGTTCTATGGCTTTACAATATTCTCATAGAGGTCTACTGACTTAATGTCTCGGATTTTCATGTCAGGTATGTACACAATGGTTTCTGTTTATTTGTTTGATAATGACCACTACCCTCCAGAGCTTAAGTGCTTACGAAGACACTATTGACTCTTCCAGGTTGGACTCTTTACTTCTGGGCATGTTAAGTTATGAGAAACATTACTCATATGGTCGTGAACATAGACTAAGTCTCTTATCGAGCTTTTAGCTGACAAAATGACTTGAGTTTATTGCTTTGTTTTTGAATTTGTAAACAATTACTTAAGCTTAGATGTTTGATGGAACATTGTGTAAGGCATTTTGGTAGTTTTATGGAAAAATCTCATTCTAAAGTTGACTCAGGCTTTATGTTTTTCTCTTCCTATAGAAAATTCATAAATTTGCTATGCGGTCCTCTTAGGTGAACCGGTTCATGTCGATCAATACTGAACACTGAATGTTTAACTTATTGTACTAGAACCTACTTAACTTATTTTTCCTATTATGAATTTTTAGGAAGGCAATGAAATTATCTTATTTTGCTTTTTGGTTGTGTTCTAAGCCAAGAATTCCCTTCTTTTATTTATGCAAGCATTCATTGTTTTTGATTGACAATTTCTGAAAGAATCCGCTCAGGAATTAGTTTGAGATAATTATACTATTTTGAACAATCCCTCTACTATGTTTTCATGGTTTCATGGTTGTTGTAGTTTGAGTTATTGTATCCTGAACCTATGTCAAAATAATACATGAATTGTCTTTACATTATTACCAAATTTTGTAAGGGGTGCACAGGTTATCCTACATATTCTCTAATAAAAGTGCATTTCACTTGTCTTACTTATGTATCCTAATAGTTCGCCCTTGATATTTAGGAACAATGAATCATAATGATTGAATGATCAATTTCTTCCATCTTTGCTATGTTATTTGGTAATTCCACAATTACTAGCATAAACTATCTAAAATTGTATATATGAGAAAAAGTACTTCTATTTCCTGTAATCGTTCATTTTTCAAGATATTGATCTTCTAAATATAGTTTTCTATTTAAAAAATTATTCTAATGTCAGTTGAGGAATAAAAAAATTTATTGTGTCATTAAGTTTAATCTTCACACTCTAGTATTAATCTAGGAAGAAATTGCCTATAATACTTATCTGTTCAACCTGCAATTTCCCAATATTTATAGAAAGTCTCTCCTCCCAGCCACAAGTCATTGAGGCAATGACGTGGAGACTCTCATCCAAGCACTTTTGTTGGTTCACAGTTAATCTCTCATCCTAGCACCTTTGTTGGTTCATAATTAATCTTTCCAACTACAGTGAAGTACCTTGGGTTGTTGGACCCCTATCTCGCCTCAAGTCTTGTACTTCTAACTGTTCCCTAAGAATTCTCCCACTAGTTTGTTTCACGAAGCTCTCGATACTCTCCTGGATTCTCTTTTTTCCCATTTAATTCTCCCTACAAGGCAAACCATAACTATTTCTTTTAAATAATGTAATAGTTTCCATTTTGTTAAAGTATCATTACCAATAATTTAGGTATAAAAAAATATGTTTCTTGGCCTTCCAGCCTCAATTACTTAATATTTAACACCATACAATAATAAAACATTAAAGTAACAAATGGTAAATATCCACTTAGTAACCTAAGTAATTTCTTGCATTTTGGGGGTGTTACACATACCACTCTTCATATGTTACCAAAGAAGCTAATAGATTTGGAGTTGCAACTTCAACATTAATTTTAGTTTCTACTGATTCATAAATTTCAAATGAATCTCATTCAAAATAATATGAAACTCAGTCCAAATTTTGAAAAGAAAGTTAAGAATTCACAAATTTAAGATAAATCAAGGCTGAATAATAATAATAATAATGCAAGTAGTAAAACAATGCAAAAAAACGAAAAAAACAAGAATTAAAAGAAAATGAAAAAAAAAAATATTGAGTGGAGAATTGAAAATAAAAATAAAAAAATATAGGTTAGCCTTTAAATATACTTGTGTTGTTTTTGGACAGTGAGACCAACCAATTTTATTTTAAAACTGTCGTTCAAGTCCAAAGAAAGAGGAGATGAGATGGAGGCCAATGTATGAGTTGGAAAGAAAGAAAGAAGATTTGTCTATCTTGTATAACGGTTGTTCAAGATATGGAAGGATAGTATTTGTTGAATAAACACCATAGATATCTATAAAATGTCCATTCAAATCCTATGAAATTTATTTTAAATTCAGAAACAATTTATTTTAAATTCAGAAACAAGTAATAAAAGAATTCAGAAACAAAAATCTAAATCGAAATTCAAAAATAAAAACTAAAAAACATGTCAACTTTCTAAATATACTTGCTTTTTTGGGACGGTGGTGGTAACCAATTTTAAAACTTTCCTTCATATCGAAAGCCATAGGAGAGGAGTTGGAGGGCAATGTATCTGTTGGAAAGAGTGGATTTGCCAATCCGTGAAACGGTTGTGCAAGGGATGGGGTTAACGTATTATCGAAAGAAGCACTTGTAAAATCTATGGAATCTTACGTAGAAAAATTTTGAATTGAAATTCGAAAAAAATAAAAGCAGGCCAGTTTTCTAAATATAATTCTTTTTTAGGACGGTGCCAATTTTAAAACTATTTGTTGGAATGAAATGAAATGAAAGAGGGGATTTGTGTGTATGTGAAACGGTTGTTATGTGTATCCGTTGAAAGAAACACAGCTTGCATAAATTTTACATTTACATTTTACTCTGATATTAATATCCAAGTCCGTTCCTGATGCATGAGTGCATGAAACTTTCTGTGCCTGTGCATCAAACTTTCTGTGCCTGTCTGATCCCTGTCTGTCTGTGCCCGTGCATGTGCATGAATCTTTGTGTGCCGCTCAATCTGAGTCGCCTGAGTGTGAGTTTGTTTTCTTCCCAACGTCAAAGGAAGCGCAGTCGAGCAACTTAACGGTCACGACTCTCTCTCAATAATGGCTCTGCTCTCTCCCATTAATTTCAGGTACAAACCATCGTTAATTCATTTGTAATAGCTTTTTAATTCATTCCAACCATTTTAATGCATGTTCGTCGTATTCAAGAGGTTTGATGGACAACAACCTCCAATTGAAGAGTTGGTAAAGCATGATCAATGCTTAGGGATTCGATTACAATTACAGTTACCCAGTCCCTTCATTACGTTAATTTATTTTGAGGAACAGGGTATTTTCATTATTTTTCTCTCTTATTTCCTTCTCTCATCCCTCTAATGATGGAAATGGAAATGGAAATGTCAAACCAGCCCTGTAATGAGTCTTTACTTTTAATTGAGTGAAACCCGAAATGTCGAACCAACCCTTTAACGAATATTTTTGTTAATTCATTTTTTCAGCCTTGTAATGATGGAAACCGAAATGTCAAACCAGCCATGTAATGGGTATTTTCTTTTAATTGAGTGAAACCGGAATGTCAAATCAATCCTGTAATGAGTGTTTTATTTTAATTGACGGATTTAATTACAGGTATATTTCTGCTAAACTTTGCTCTCAAAAGAGAACAGTTTATTTTAATTGAGGATTTAATTATAGGTATATTTCTGCTAAACTTTGCTCTCAAAAGAGAACCGTTTATTTTTATTGAGGGATTTAATTACATGTATATTTCTGCTAAACTTTGCTCTCAAAAGAGAACCTCGTCCTTTGGTTTCATTTTTGTTTTCAACCTAGTCAAACCACAACAAGAATATCGTATTTTCTCATTTTTGTTTTCAACCTTGTCAAACCACAACAAGAATATCGTATTTTCTTTATTTTTCTATCTGTAATTCCTTCCTTCAGCCTTGTAAGGACTGAAACCAAGCTGTCAAACCACACGGGTATTTTTTTTCAATTGTCTAAGAGTATTTTCTTTAGCTTGGTTATATCCCATTTATCCATATGGTATTTATGAAATTCATCCCTGTTGTTTCTACTCATCTCGTAACTATTCCATTTGTCCATATTATTCCTTCATCTATCCATACATGTTTCTCCATTCATCATGAAATGCATGTTCAACATTCCAATGTGTTTAATTTTTGTTTCTCAATTAGTCTAGTTTCAATGTAATTATTGTGTAGCGTTGTTTTATTTAAATTAGATTTTCACCTATGTAGTTTGGTGTAAATTGAGACACATAAATCATTTGAATTTGATTTTTTATTTTAAATATATATAATACATTTAAAACCCATCACTCAAATCTAAATATTTATTCAAAATATATCTAATAAATTTAAATTTAAATGAGAAATATCATTTAACAATTCGGTGTTATGGTGAGTAAATGTTTTCCTTACGTTCTCTCAACTTAATCAAACCTACCACACCTTGTTGTTCTTGTAATTAAGGGTGACATGTTTCCTTATCTTGATCAAACCCTCTACCCCTCATCCCCCATACTCGCCCCCCCTCATTTGCCTCCTCCCTAACCCCTCACTCCCCTCCCTAACCCCTCATTCTCCATCTCACCCCCTCGACCTCCTCCTCCCCGTCCTCATCCCCCTCTTCCTTTTTCTCCTCCCCCACCTCCACCCCCCATGCCATGCCTCTTCCTCCCATTCTAGCTCCTGCTCCTCCCGCTCCTCCCCCTCCATCTCTTGCCCCTCACATTTGTTTTCTTCCCACTCCTCCCTCTCCTCCCCCTCTATGTCTTCCCCATAATCCCTCGTCACCTCCCCCTCATCCTCCTTCCCTGCCTCCACCACCTCCTTATCCTCCCCCTCCTCCTCCTCTATCTCCTCCTCTACCTCCCCATCCATGCCCACCCCTTCCTCTACCTCTCCCTACTTTGTCTCTTCTGCATATTCCTCCTCCTCCCCCTCCTCCTTCTCCTCCTCCTCACCTACATCCTCTGCCTCCTCCCCATTAGCCTTCTCCTATTCCTCCTCACCCTCCCTTCCTTCCATGCCTCTACCTCTACCTCTCCTCCCCACCTCCACCTCTACCTCTCCCCCCATGTCCTCTCCATCCCTCCCCTGTAGCCTACTTCTCCTTCACCACCTCTCCCTCCCCCTCACCCTCTTCCCTCTCCAACTCCTCCCCTTCAACCTCTTCCTCCTTCCCATCATTCGCCACTACCATTTCCCCCTCCTCTCTCGCTGCCTCCACCTTGTCCTGCCCCCCTCCTCCTCATCCTACCCCCCCTCTAACTCTTCCACCTCTTCCCCCTCCTCACCCTCACCCTTCTCCTTGTCTTGCTCCACGTGCCCAACTTCCTCATCCTCCTCACTCACCCCCCCCCTCCTCCTCCCCTGCCTCCCCCTCCTCCACTAGCTCCTCTGCCTCTCCCCCCTCCTCCTACAAATCCCCGTCTACCTCTTCCGCTTCTTCACCCTCCTCCCCCTTTCCCTACTCCTCCTCTACCTTCACCTCCACCACACTCCTCATTCTCCTACTCCTCCTCCTCACTCCCCCGCCTCCTCGTTGTCACCTCCACATCCACCACCCCCTCCTCCTTCCTTGTACTACCCTCACCTCCATCTGCAATCACCTCCCCCTCCTCCACCTCTGCCTCTCCTCTACTCCTCCACCACCTTCTCCTTCACCTCTTCCACTCTTGCCTCACTTCCACCTTCACCTCTCCTCCTCCCCTTATCCCTCGACTCCTGTCCTTCCCCACCTCCACCTTCACCTCTCCTCTTGCCCCCCTCCTTGCCCTCCCTCTTCTCCCTTTACCTCGTCCCTCAAACCCTATTCCTCCTCTGCCTCCTCCCCCTCAACCTATTCCCCCTCCTCCTTTGCCCCCTCCCCTCAAACATTAGCCTTTCCCCCTTTGCATTTTCTGCCTCTTCACCCTCCTCCTCCTCTCTATGCTTCTCGAGTTACTCTACCTCCTCCACCTCCCCTCCCTTCGCCTCCCTATTCCTCCACCACTTCCACCTCCTCTCCCTGTTTTTCCTCTTCCCTCACCTTTTGCAAATTCATGCAACCACTCTGAGGAAAATATTGAATAAGAATGGAAAGTATTACATACATGTAGCTCCAATTTGTCTCGTGAAAGATGTTGAAAAAATTGCATCATACTAAAGTCTAGTCTCTCCTTTTTTTTCCATTGAGCTAATCCAAGAAATCGACATTAACATCATCCTCCTGCAACGTAGGATGACATGAACAAGGTACCAAGAAATAAACCCGCGACCAAAATGACAGAAAATAATGATATATAGATGGAATTTGATGCCATATAAATGGAATTCGATGCCGCAAAGCTTAAAAATGATAACATATAAATGGAATTCGACGCCATCCATGCATACGGTCATTGATAAACATACATGCGTTGCTTTCTGTCGCCAAAAGCCACGCTGACTGCATGATCCACAATATCTGAGATTTCTTCACTCACAATATTCAGAATCGGCCTTGCCCATTCCACTATTCCCCGCTTTTTTATGGAAAATCAATTGTTCCCGCTCCCAGGGACAACACCATGATATCATACACCCCACTAACAGACGCAAAGTCAACCTTATTATTCAACACATGAGTAATGGCCACTGCTGTGGGATTGTTCATGACGAACCCTCCATCTATTCCAACAATTGTTGTTTGCCCATCCACGGACTTAACGGGAATAGGCATCTCAAATCCTGGAGAGCACATGGTCGCATGACAGGGTTCCCACATAATGAAATTGTAATTCTGCGTGTGCTTTGCACTTGCCTCTGCGAATAGGAACGACGAACCGCTGCATAAATCGTAGCAGGTTATCAGAATAGGGTTCGTTGTGTCTCTGAATGTTAATGGTCGCCCATTGCTACTTCTGAATTGCCCCTGCATATTGCTCCAGCCGCTCCCTTGAGCCTCAGGATTAACCTTCCCAGTAACCCACATGATGACGGCGTTTTAGTATTAACATGTGTTTCCCCTTTTGTACAATGAAATCCTTCGTCTCTTGGGCCGTGTAAAGAGCTCTGTCGTTTTCACCCTTTGCAAATAATCTACTCCTCTCCCACTTCCTTTAACGACTATAGTTTCTTCCTAGGTCCCGTTGAAAGTTTCATAGACTCCAAGTTTTGATGGTTTCCATTATATAAATGAAAGTTGCCATTACCAGAGTGCAACTGAGAGCTTTCATAGTTTCCTAAAATAAACGCAAATGGCCATTATTCAAGTTTGATAAATTGCTTTCTTGTAATATGCTGCTTTTGTCAGAGAATATGCTTTTGTGCGAATATTCCTCTAACAAACTCCATGGTAATGGAATATGTCAGAGACTAACAAACTACACGCGCCCACGCGCCCATTACTTGTGATAAATTCGTTTGAACTTCGGATGTTATCCAAGTGCAGACTACTCTCGTTACATGTAATATGGTGCTTTTGTCACAGAATATGCTTTTGTGTGAATATGCCTATAACAAACTCCACGTTAATGGAATATATCAGAGATTATAACAACCTACACGCGCCCATTACTTTTGATAAATTCATTTGAACTTTGGATGTCATCCAAGCGCCCATTACTCTAGTTACCTGTCACATAGGGCAACCACTACTTGTGCCTGTGTGTTTAAATTCGTTTCAACGGTTCCATACTACAATATAATACTTATCGTAACAATTCCATATAGTGAAGTAAAATTATCTTACGATTTCATTTTCTGGTACAGAGATGCGTTGCTTGTGAACAAGATCAAATGTTGTGTTCAAATGTTGTGTACCAAAAGTTCTCCGAGAAATACAGACACGCAAGAGTACGATAAAATTTGGATTATCACGCAATGTATGTACTAATACTGAAGCAGCAGAAGATATAATTAAAAATTTGGATTATCACGCAATGTATGTACTAATACTGAAGCAGCAGAAGATATAATTAAAGGAAGCGTTATACGTATTAATACTAAAAAAGAAGTTAAAAAATATCGGCCTAGCTTTTGCTTTAAAGATCCAAAATAATCTGTAGGTTAATATCAACCGCTTTGTTCCATCTTATACCATAGTTTGGATTGAAGAAATTTTGTCGTTATAGAGTTTGACGGCGATGAATCGATGTCTGTTTCAATCCAAAAGAAAATCAAAAAGCCACATAAAAACATAAATAAAGAAAGTATGATATGTAAAGTTCTGGCAAGTCAAGTACCACTACGTATTTCTTTTATGAATATAAGTTTTGTCTAAATAAAATATAAATAAAGAGTGCAATATATGCAAAGGTGGCGCACATTATGTATTTTTTTTGGTGAATATATATTTAATACATCTCGATCTTGATGAATTCTTTGTTCATGATAATCTGTATATGAGATTTCAATATTTTTATTTTCACTGATATTCTACGAGTAAGGTAGAGATTTGACTATTATTTTTAGGTATGGTTTATTTTTAAATTAAATAATAAAATTAATTTTAATTTTATTATTAAAGATATTCAAAAATATGTTTTATGTTAATTATAATTAAAATTTAATATTCAGTATTAATTCAGTAATAATATGAATTCTTAATTTGTAATTTCTTAAATATTTAAAACACATATTTTAGTATATTAATTTTTTTTTTTATGAAATTGAATTTTAAAATATAATTATACTCATTAAAAAAGTTACTACATTATAAAAATGAAAATACTAAATGCTCAAATAAAATTATTATGTTTAAAATAGTGATTTTAATAAGAATATATTTTATTAAAAAAAATAAAAATATGATAAAGCTATAAAAAGAAAAACCAAAAATAACAATATGAGAAAATGAAGAAAGAACTAATACCTATGTACCAATTATTATGATACAATCAACCAACTTCGGAAAATGAAAAAAGAGAAAAGATTATTAAAACAATTTAAGTACACACATATACAACCACTACAATAACTTATGTGTGTGGGTTAACACATTTTTTAAGGTTGTAACAAGTATGCATTTATGTATTTACATTTAGATGAAGTCATTCTTCTGAGTTTTAGTTAAGTCTAGAATCTAGCTCTATGTCTAAGTATTCCTTGATTCTCTGCAACTATGCTTACATGGTAAGGGATGGATTTGTAAATTGACAGAAATGAAGCTTTGAAACTTAAATTTATTGGAATGTTGAGGTGCCTTTTAGTTTCTTCTCTCAATATATTTAGACAATTCTCCTCTTTATTGATAATCTAAACCAATATTGTCATTAAGCTAAGAGGCTAGTTTAGTAGAGAGGCTTATTCTAAAGCCCTATATGAGGGGGATTTGTAAGTTCGTTTCATGGTCGGTCCCCTTTTAAAATAAAATTTAAAATTTAAAATTATGTTTTAAAGAGAAATAATGTAGCCTCTCATAAAAATAAATCAATAGAAGTAAAAAAATATATGACTAACACTTTTAAATCTTTTACTTTTCAAAAATATTTCAACAAGAGATTTAAATAAACTAATTGAAGATCTATCTCAAGTAATTTATGTGGATAGGAACTTCATGTATATTTACATATAGAAATAAATTTTCTAAAATAGAACATTCTAATGTTGTATATAAAAAAATATTCAATGTGGGTTATCAATAAAATATTTTAACAAGAATTAATATGGACATATACTGTAAAATATACTTAATAATAAAAACTACTTTAATTTGCTTGACAAAATGTCTAGATATACATCTGATGTATATATAAAAATGTTTATTTGTTCCTATATGTATACTCTATTTATCATTGAAAAATACAATTTAAACACTAAGAAAACACATTGTATTTTTCACTATAAAAAGGTTTGCACATGAAATCTGATCTCTATCAGCTCATATTAAATTTGTGCTTAAAGATGGCTTTATGATGGTAGATGCCTTGCATTTCTTATTATATTGTGTCATTGGGCAAGTTTGACCTCCTGTCTCAAACCAAACCAAACAAGACCAAATGAGATCGCGTGAGTGCCTGAATTAGTCTTTATTAAATTGTTTTTACAAATGGAGTATCTATTTGTGCCTTGTTACAACATTCATTAAATAGTTCTTCCGTTATCAGTTTCAGTTTTGTTTTGTTTAACATGCAAGCACATTCAATTGTGTTTATCATAGCATTCGATTGTGTTTATGATCAAATATATATTTTTGTTGTAAGTCAATATTAATTTTATTTTTTTATATTTATGTGAGATCTTATTTTTTTTGTGAATCCTTCTCTTTTTATGTATGGAAATGTATATTTATTTGACATGCATTCAAATATTGTATAGTTATTATTTTATTAAAAATACTCATACTATAATGTATTTTTTTAATAAAAATTGCTAGAATGAATACCTTTGTTTTTTAGTTTTTTAAATTACACTTTAAATAGAATTATCGGGTTTGATTATTTTATTGATATTGTAAAATAGATTTCAAGTTTATAATGTCTATAAAATTGTATATTATGACGATACATAATTATTAAAATAATAAGTTTCACTTAATGCTAAGTAATGTTAAGTCAAGTCAATTTTATAAATTAGATTTAAGATTTGTGTTTTAGACTTAGGATTATGCTAGGGATGGAGGAAGCAATAGGAGGGAGAAAGATATATCGAGAGCAGGGAATTGGAGGGAGAGTGGCTCAAAGAGAGAAAGTGTGAGAAACTGAGATAGATGTTAAGACAGGGAGAGTCAAGGGAGAGAGAGAATGAGAAAGAGGATGAGACATAAAAAGAGAGAGGGAGAGAGAGATATAGGAATAAATGGAAAGAGGGAAGGAGTGAAAGAGACATAAAGAAAGGGAGAGAGAAAGAGGGAAACAAAAATAGAGGGAGAGGGGGAGAGAGAGAAGGGGGGAGGGTTATTGAGAGAGAGTTGGGAATATTGAGAGAGAGAGAGAGAGAGAAAGAGAGAGAGGGATAGGGAGCGATAGACATAGTGCAAGTGGGAGAGGGAAGTGGGAAGAGAGGCAGTGAAAGTGAGACAAGGATAGAGAATGTGAGAGAGACATCAGGAGAGAGAGATAGAAATAGAGATAATGAGGTAGAGAGATATAGATAGGGGGAGAGAGAGATATAAAAAGAGAGAGAATGAGAGAGGAAGTAAGAAAATGAGAGTGGTAGAATTAGAGAGGGGGAGAGGTGAAGAGTTTTACAAAGAGAGTGAGGAGGATATAATGTCAGAGTATGTGAAAGAGACATTTTGAGAGTGAGAAAGAGAAATATTTGGAGGTAATGAGAGAGGAAAATATAAACATAAAGGGGGAGAAAGTGAGAGAATGGTGAGAGATAGAAGGAGACAGGGGCCAAGGGGGGAGGAAGTAGAAATGGAGAGAGCAAGAGACAAAGAGATAGTCAGGGTGAGATAGGAAGAGAGAGAGGGAGAGGAAAGGGGGCGTAAGAAAGAGATGGAGAAGGTGATATATTGAAAAAGAGATATAGAAAAGGATAAAATTTCATAGACAGAGTGAGAGAGAGACATAGTAAGAGTCAGAGAGAATGATTGAGAAATAATGTGAGAGAGAGATAGGAGTGACAGCTAATAGCAAGAGATATACAGATTTGGAGAGAGAATGAGTGAGGGACAAAGGTATCGAATGAGGGAGGGCGTATTTTGACCCGTCAACGTTCTTTCAAAATATTCATACACATTTTGCATTCATTAGGCATCTGAAGTAATATTCTCATTGGCATTTATTGCAAAAAGGATTTTTCGAAATAGCATCTCCTATCTTTGGTCATGAATCTCTATTCCCTAACTCCAATGACGAGAACCATGACTTTATGCTAAAACCTTTGGAGTGTTGAATCTTCAAAATTTTTGTTATTTTCCGCATAGAATTTTCAGAGATGAGGAAGAGGACAAGGGGGTTGTATGTTGTTTGAATCGATCATTGAAAATTGTAAATGAGATGAAAAACAACTCTATGGTTTCATTTGATTCATTTGATGCTAACTCTAGTTTTTGTAGATTTTATTTTCATGGTAGGATAGGAAATTTTTCTATATAATGTATTATTGTTTAGATTGTTTTAACATATCATTACCAATTTTAATTTAGAAAGGGAAAAAAATAGGGTTCTATTTAATTTATTCATTTATAAATAATGTTTTTTTTTAATTTCACTGTGTAGAAAACATTTTCCTTTCGGGAGATATTTAGATTTATTTATAAAAAAAGTCATTTGTGTCAATATAATTTTATCTATCTTATGTAAATTTGGGTGGTTGAATATATCTTTTGCAAAGGAATGGTGTTACATTTTTAATGATTCTCTAGGTCATATATATGATTACACACCATGAAATGCCTATTGTGTGGATCTTTTCTTAGAAATTTATTTATTTTAAATCATGTTTTTACTTGGTTTATCTTCTATACATTTATCTTATTGAAAAGGTGTGACTTTATGGAGGAATACCTTTCTAGTTATTTATTTTACCCTCAATGATATTTGTGTAAACATATTTAGATCATTTTTGTAATTTACACTTGAAGGTTTGATGTTGAGTAATATTTATTTTTATATTTTTAAATGTATATATTACAAATATTTCATAATGATATAAATTCCCTTTCAACGAAGAGTTCGTAGTTTGCATTTTACATTTGTTTTCGAGGTTTTATTTTTTTAGCAACTTTGTTTTTATCATTTCTGCTAAAACTTTATAAGAAACAGAATATAATTTATCATGTAGGTGAAAAAACCTAGATCTACCCTAAATCCAGATCAAATATTTCAAGGTGCAAGCCTCTTTTGTGGGTGCAAAACTTGGGGAATGTTTTGCAACTAGAAAGGTGTAATCAATTTATTAGCTTAATAGATTTAAATTTAAGATGCATCTAGGGTTTTTTTATACCATATGTATTATAAGGATTGTATGGATGTTTATAAAGAATGAATTGATGTCTCCTAACATTTAATATAAAGTTATATAACTATGATAATGTTAAGGGTGTTAAATATAATTGTGTTTATCACATAAAATCATATAAATAATATGATTGATAATGATATATAGAAAGAAATATTCCTCATATTTGTTTTTCCTGCAACATTAAATGGTGACCAAAATGCATAAACTATTACGTAATTTTAGATAATATTGTTTAGTTTTAAATAAACGTATAAATGTTTAACTTTATATTTTATTATTTTGAAATTATAATTTCAACGATAGTCATGAATTTTTGATTGAAGTAAACGATCAAAATTATAATTCAAATAACAACATAAATAACTAAGAAGCTATTTTCTTTACCTTCTCTTCACCAAAAACATTGAAAATGTAGTTGTTAATTATTTTAGAGAAGAGGGATGAAATAAAGTGTTTTGTTTGGTATTATATTATTTTGTACTAACATAAATATATTTCAACAAAAAATTCATCCTTTAAAGAAAGGGTAGAAAATTCATTGCTATGTTGATATTTCAACTAAACTATATTTATGACTAGTTTAAAACAATAAAGCGGAAATTAACTTTCATTACCTCAAACAATCCCTACATTTCACTTTCTAGGTGAAGATGCATGTTTACATCTCTATTAATCCCTCTACAGTTTTATCCATTATACATAGATATATTATTGGTATCAGAGATAGATATATGATTGGTAAACTCTCTCACTCTGCAACTTCTATTGGTAGGAGGCAGATATCTGGTGACAATGCATAATCAGTGGCCATTGAGTTCAAAGATCCATAGTCTCCTAGAAGTTTTACACCACTCAAAAGATTGTGTTTTTTTTATTCTTGCTGTAATCAAGCATAGTAGTATAAATGAAAGCACTAGCTAATAAGTTAATATCTCGCCAAATAATTTTTAAGAACTTCTCTATGTCTCAACAAGAATCTTCTATATTTTCAATGATGGTATATCTTATTTATATCCATATCTCTATGAATATGAAACCATACACATTAGTGCTACAATTCATGGAATGAAATAATCACATGTGTAGCTAAATGTTTGAAAAATATGCTCGAGACAAAGATAAAAATAATACCCTTTAGAGAATAATTAAATCTAGCATCTAGTAATTACACAACTCCCTTATACGAGGATGTAGAGCACCAATCATGCAATAAATATATTTTAATTTCCAATTCCATTTATTGATGTTATATTTTACAAATTTTTTATAAAAAATATTGAAAGGTTTTTGATCTCATTTTCTCTTAATGTTGCATTTATCCATACTTCAATGATTAATGACATCATAAATGAAACTAGAAATTGGTCGACTCCCATATATGATATATTTTTTTTAGTCTATATCTTGGTTTCCTAAGAGTATAAGGGAAATTTTTTATTTAGTGGCATATTTTTACAAGCTTCCAACAAAACATGTATAGTCTCGAACATTATCTAAATAAAAAAATTCTTTAAAACATAAATTTAATTTATAAATTTTACAAGAATGTTAATGTGATTGTAGAAATTATTTTTAAATTATCATTTTTTCATTATAATTTATTTAAAATTTTGAATCCAATTATATCCATTAACTTTATGAAAGTACATATTTGAAACCAAAATTCATTTGAAAATATAAATTATATATTGGGAATGCATCCTCTTTCATTATATTATACCAATCTAACTCACAGATGCATATAATTGGTCAATCCACATATGTATATATATATTTTTAAATACTTATGATTTTTATTTAATTTTTTTACCTTTTTGCAAATTCAAAATAAAATATAATAGAAAACATTTCATCGTTTAGTTTCTTATCATTCTCTAATCCAATGAATGTTTGTAACAAGCTTAGCCCCCTATTTATGTCATTCCATTCAGTTGTTTAGTCATTAACATTTTGCACATGTATCATTATTTAGAAACTAGTGATCTTTCTTGCATGGCTATAGATGTTTTTTTCCTTTTTTGTTAATTGGAGAACTTTTATTATTTCATAAGATTACATCGGTTTATATAATTTTCTATGATCCTATTTTCCTCACCCATACCCTATTTGCTGGCCAGTAGCTAATTACCAAAAATTATAGCCAATTACCAAGTATAATTTTTTAACTAGAACAAAAAAGACACATTATATTATAATACCTTCAATATCAAGATGCTCCTAGATACAATTACAAATAATATGACTTTACATAGGCACTATGCTCCAGTCTAGATCATGGTGATGGAGGAGGCCTAATGTCACAGTGGATGTGCCTCACCATATAGCCTGTGTCCCTTTGAAGTGATCCAATTTATGTTATAAGAGCCATTGTACCCTTTGCATGCTAGCCCAACAGTCAAGAATATGTGAATGGTTTCTTTACAACTCATTCATGACACTAACAGTTGTATTCTTGTCTTCATGTCAGTCTTTGTTCAGTTTCTCCATAGGTTGCATGATATGTCAAAATTGCCTAATAAGGTTGTATTGCAAGGAAATAAGTCCTAAATACTAAGGGTGTGGGCTAGAATGGGGTAGAGGGTCTCACCATGCCCGAATCTCCCACAAGGTGTCAACCTTGTTGAGCCCTATCTATAGTTCCATTTCTAGCCCTACCTCATTGATAAAGCATTG
Organism: Pinus taeda; assembly: GCA_000404065.3. Classification (NCBI taxonomy): domain Eukaryota; kingdom Viridiplantae; phylum Streptophyta; class Pinopsida; order Pinales; family Pinaceae; genus Pinus; species Pinus taeda. Next base: position 23,089 of record APFE030535561.1, on the reverse strand, counting down.
CACTCCAAGCTATATAAAAATAATTCTTACAAACCAAACGACTATTTCCATAAAATAAAACAATACACCTAGATAGAATACCCCCATAACCCAAATATGTACATCATAGACATATATAAGTGGTTAGGGCTAACATTCACAACCTAAGTCGATAAACACACCAAACCCTCCATCAAAACACCAGAAACTCAAGGTCCTTATAAAACGAGGACAACAAATTAATGCTAGATGGATCTATGTATTCTAGTCCACCCACTAACAAAATTCGCCCCATCACCAAGACATAAACCCTGGACTAAACCAAAACATTGTAAACAACCGTAATATCAATCAAGAAATTAAAGATCCAATGTCCATGGTTAATTAAGAATAAAGCCAATATTGGTGAACTATGGTAGTTCTTAACCCCCATCAAGATGAATAAATAGATGATGATATCAAGACATATATAGTGAACTTAGCTTAGTGATGTATAAACCATTGACATACCCCTCTGTGAAAAATATTTCCTAGTACATCTCGTTGTTTCTCTAGTGTGTATCATTTGACCAACAACACTATTTTTTCTACCACCTAGTATTGTAAAACCAAAAGGAAACTTCTTTTAAAGAGTCAAATGAGTCCTTTGACTAGACAAGGTTGGAATGATCCTAGAATCACCTTATACCTTATACAATTTAGTATTTCCCATATTAATTCTCAGTTCATCCCTAGTTCGAGCACATAAATCCCTAGGTCCCATGCCTGAACCGATGTAGCTACTCCCACCCCCATCATCTTGTTGAAAGTAATAAAAAATCACCTCATCAATTAACATAAATTCACATGTTCTTACATGGCTTGAGGGTATCAAGACAACCATCCTTAATTATAATTAAGGTCGAATTAGTAGCAGGAACCTCCGTGAGCCTCACTTCATGATGTTTTTTCAATGCCAATGGGTGGCTATCAATATGAATTACTTGCATGTCTATTTGGATCTTAATTCATGACTTAAATCTCCACCATCTTAAGGGGATCCCCTATTGGGTAAATGTGGAATGAGGAATGTGACATGCAACCACATGGGGGAGACTTAAAATGCATTGGACATTTTTTAGTTATATGGTACTTATTTAATTTTTAGTCTTTCTACATAATCCATTATTATGAAGATATACTCTAGTAACTAATTATATGTTAATTTTTTATTTTAGTATATTTGGATGACAGTAGGATGCATTACACTTATACATTAAAAAAAAACATTGATTGGATGATGGAATGGATTGAATGATGGAAAAAATAAATTTATGGTAAATTATCACGACATGGTGTGACTACATTAGTCAATGAAGTTGAACGTGAGGTAGACACCAATAATAATGAGAAAAAGATTGATTTATAAAATAGTTTAAAACATAAAGAGGGTATCATGTCCACCCATACTATTTATCTATTTTTAATATTATATTGATTTATATCGTCTATTTTTTTTTTAATTTCAATAAATTATAGGTATAAATATTTTTATCAATTGAGAATGCATTTTTATATGCATGACATTACACAATTAAAACACTACAAGGTTATGTGGTGTAATGTCCACAAATTCTACATCAAAAAGTTGGAGGAAAAGATGAAAACTTCTAATATTGGGATTTTCGAAGTATTTTAGGTTACTAATTCTTCCTTAAGAAGTGATAGACATCCAAAACACTCTCAAAATAGATACTATTATTTGCAATATATAGTGGAATATGAATTTAAATCCTTCAAAACATTTTTGTTCTACGTTAACTGGTAAAAGTTACAAATGAATGAATGTGATCATGACATAATTGTTGTTGAACATGGTAATTGATTTACCATGGTTAATACAATAAATATTAAGATTTTGTGTGATGTTGGATGCTGATATGGAGAGTTTGTTAAAGCCCTTGCTCACATCAATCTCAATTTCATAATACCCTATTTTTATGCTATAAATAAGAAAATAGCTGGAATCATTAGAAATGCAACACACAATTTTAGATAACAAGGGCACAATTCACATTACGACATAAATTAAGATAAAAAAATGTCTTAGACATTCTAAGTTATTACAATAATACTTTTTAGTCCACCCTAGCAAAGACAGTAGGTCCTTCCATGTCCTAGCTAGACCATCTACCATCTGCAATTTCTAGCCAACAATATTGTAGGCTATCAAGGAATCTCGCTAAGATATCCTAGGACCTTAAAATCCTCCACTAAAAGATAGCATCAAATAAATAATTTCACAGTTGGAATGTTTTATTTCATAAAATAGGTCCTAAAGGATATTTAACTTGTATGACACAATCTTCATTAGCATCAAATGTTGGAGCTATTTTCTAAGGATTTGTCTCACAAATATTATGTCATGCAATATGTCAATGCTAGTGTTGAAATACTTTTCTTAACTTTATCTCACGCAATCCCTAGTGACCATCATCTAGACAATATTTAACCCTTGCATCACAAAATAAAATGACGACAACATGATTACAACAAAAATACATGGATTATATAGTGATAAAGTTGCAAGAATGAGGACACTCTCCTCAATTTATAAGATAGTTGAGTTATCCCAGCAATATAAAATGGACCAAGTGCACAAAAACCTAATATAAGCTATTAGGGTATATCCACATCAATATTAATTTATTGAATATATACAAGCATAATGTGGTGGTTGGAATCCACCTCCAAAGTGGTGGGGTCTCCAAGCTAAGGCTCCACATTTCAATCACTCCTCATTACATGGTTTTTTTCTCTCTATAAAAAGGCTCCAATCTTTAGTGCTCCTCAGCATATCCTAATTTAAAACAAAGTCCATGTATTACACTCTACAAGCAAGAATCCCTCAATAGAGCCACTCAACATCCTAGACTATGTTGTGTCCTTGTGATGGTCCTAGTGGGAAGTCCACTTATCCTAGTGCATGTTAAGATCCTATCATCAATGCCATGCATGTAATGTAGATGATAATTTAACATATGATATCTTCTGAAATATAGATGATTTTAGTGCCACAAGACACCTCTGCACATATATCAACGACAATCATCCATTTATAGTAAGAAATATAATTGTTGAGAAAACAAAATAGTTTATGTTATATCAAAATAATTAATTTTTCCTAGTTCAATCCACATAACACAAATTTTACCAATAGCATAGTGCAAACACCTTGATACAAACAAGAAAGATAATACTTCTTCTTAACGAGGAAAATAAGTTGATCAAAAAGAGTATTCTCCCTCTAAATATCCATTGCACTTTCTTTTGAAAAAATTTAGCCACCATAATTTTGAAATAAATCCATAATGGCATGAAAAGAGCCATATCCCAAACACTACTCTGCATTAAGGAATCACAATAGACCACCTCTGAAATTTTTTTAATTTTCACCGATGGAAGAATTCCATTGAATATGGTTGGAATATATCCTAGGAGGCATACTTAACTTCATCAATAATTACATCCATATTTAAATCTTCTAGGATGAAGGGGTAAATATGTAATGTTTACTCAACTTTCCTTTTGTGGTTCTAGATCTAGCCCATATTTTACATCGATATTATATTTTTGGACAACGTTCTTCTCACTCCCTTGAATAACTAAAGGAATTTATTGTGATCTTGAGGAACATGCATCCTAATAAAAATTCACATATTGATTCACTACAATGATTTGTTTTTATTGAATCCTACTTATCCTCTTTTTTATACGAACATGAATATATACTAGACGCTGACATATAGAGAAATGTGATACATTTTGTTCATACAAATGAATTCCTCCTTTAGTTTTTTTTCTTTAAACATATTTCACAAAAAACGCTTCAAAATATAAATTTTGGTTTTATAGGATTACGCCTAAGAGACTTGGGAAAATATAGGTCATTTATCCTATACTTAGTAGCCTCAATTATATAATTGTTCTCTATTTATACAACTCCATTTTTATATTGATTGTGAGCCATTTTCAATTGTCTTCTCATCCCTGGATCACTGCAAAAAGAGTTAAAGTTCAAGGGATTTAGTTTCCTCCATTTCTTTTGAAAAGTAAATAATCTTCTACCTATAGGTTTTAACCCCGTAAAGAAATTACCTGCATATGAATTCTAAATCACAGGAAAAATAAAAAATGCGAGAGCATAACACATAGAACACATATACACAGAGATTTCCCACTGGATCTCAAAAACGAGACTACTAGCGTGGTTTTTCATTATATTCCTTTCAATGTTAAAATATATATTTATACATGCCGAAGCATCCAATACCATGGACCGAAAACCATCACGTCCAAAACCATGGACCGAAAAAGCCATAGGTAGGTTCGCCCTCAAACCCCCGGGATAGGGGGGCCTGCCACCCCCCTGTGACCCCCCCGCTGCGCAATTGGCGCAACAAAGGGGGGGCTACGCCCCCCCTCTAACCCCTCGGTTCACTACGTAGGTTAGTCGTGGAAAGAATATAACACAACCCAACACTACCCTATCTATTTTTCAAACATGGAGATAAAACATTGTGACGTTACACAATACTTCATCCATATTTTTCATAAACATATATTTGTTCTATTTTATTGCAAATTATAAATGAAATTATAATAATACATGTTAGCTTTCGAAAAATGAGAGACATAAATCCATACATATTAAAGTGGATTAATGTGTGAGTCTTCATGGACATTTCTTCTTTTGCCATTGATTTAAAATGTATTTTTGACATGCTTGATAAGTAAACATACATTACATAAATCCTACATTCTTTTAAGGATCTTCATTTCTCTAAAATTATTCGGGAGATCGAGTTTAATTAGTCTAAAATGTTTGATGATAATATACTATTCAAAATATAAAAATAGAAGAAATTTTGTAATATTCCAAGTATTCCATGAACCATTAATATAAGGTGTATAGGAAAAAGTTTTTTAACAAAAATCCCTCACTTAACCTATGAATTTATTTAGTAACAACCCTTATATTTAATGAAAATGTCATATTCGTTTGCAAATGTGGATTTATACAATTTTATCTTGAGCACATAATTGGGATACAATCAATTTTTTGTATCCTAATTATAGATTTATATTATTTGTATTTTCTTTTTAGAATTTATTCAATTTTATACATACATACATAACAAATTGGAAAAATTCAACACAAAGAAAAATATTTTTTCAATTTTTATTACCTAGTAATAATACTTGGTGGATCCAAATTATTCAAAAATCAAAGATAAATTCAGAGAGAATATTTCATTAACATCTAACAACTACCGATCAACTGTAAAGTAAGCAATAATTCTAACACATGTTCCATTTGTAATATTCCCATCTAGCCTACGTGGCATAACTATTTTCTTAACATAAAGTAAATTATTTAAATCCTGATTTGTTGATACAATGAAGAATTTAGTGTTCAATATGATGAAAGCTACAGTAGAGTAATTAAAATTATATTATGTTTTAATTTAACTATCACACAACATTCACAATTAACATCCGTTCATCTTTTTTTATTGAATATGTAAATATAAGTGAAAGTTGTATATGCTTATGACCACATGTAACAATGGTCTTATGTTCTTCCAAATGGTTTTGGTTGAAGTTTGTTATGAGAATTTAGTTAATATACACTACAACTCTTTTTGCAAAATTATAATACAATAGAATTGCAATGCAGTACAATTGTTAAAGAATAACTCAGATAGTGTAGGAACTAGTTTCAAATCTAGGTTTTGAGTTTTTGATTGAGGTGAAGCTTCCTATGAGAGCTTAGCCAACATAGGCTGCAACTCTTCTTGGAAAATTGCAATGTAATAGAATTGCAATGCAATCCACTTGTTAAAGAATAACTAAGATTGTGCACGAATGAGTTTCAAATTAAGGTTTTGAGTTTTAAATTAAGGTTTAATTAAAAATAGCGAAATTAGTTCCAGATTTAGGTTTTGAGTTTTAAATTAAGATTTAATTAAAAATAGCCAAGGTACATACTTATCTTATAAAGATGGAAGTAAACAACTCGTTGCTCTAAGTGATTGAAGATTTTGTATAAAAAGGTTTGATTTCTTTGAATATTACAATAATATTACAATAATAAATTTTATATTAAGAATACATATATTGAAAAATATAATTAATTAAATAATAAGTACTAAGAATCTATATTTTCAAATAAAAATTAACATATTAAAAAATAATTCCACCATATAATATTAACTAATATATGAAATCACGCTCAATAAATCTATTATTAGTAAAATAAAATTAATAGAATATGTTTAATAAATATACTCTATAAAATTAGGTTTATCATTAATATATTATTATCTATAAATACAAATATTACACATATATTAATATATAAAAAAATATACATTATTAGAAATACTTTTAATATTAATCACATTTAAGCTATAATATTAACATTAATAAAAGTTAATTAATAACATTTATGTATTATCATTAATATTCATAAATAATGTTCATAATAGTTACATTTTAGACATTAATAATAATAATAATTAAATATAGCATTGACAATACAAATATTAACATTAATGTTATTAATAATAAGGTTAATATATTCTTAATAATTTCATTTAATAATTATTTATGTAATAATATTTTTAAATGTAATCATTTGATATATTTTGTTAACTAGCTCAAATTGTTAATGTGGATGACATAATCATTAATGGTTAACTTTAATTAATTATAATTCATCATTTTCAATCTTATTAAAGACTAACAATTATAGTAGGTCATAATTAATCATTTATTAATCTATTAAGCCACATGAAGTATTAATAGTTTGATTATTAACTAATATACAAAACCATAATTTATGAATATCAATACTATTGATTATTTATTAGTATTATTACGTTAAAGCATTAATATAAGTAATATACATAACAACATATCGTGTTTTATATTAGTAAATATAATATATATTAATATTAATGTTAATATATTAATACTAGTATAATATATATTAATATTATTGTTAATATATTGATACTAGTATTATCATTAATGTTAGTATTACTATTAACATTGATATTAATGTGTGCCTCTTACTCTTAAATATGTGTTACAATTTAAATAGTCATGCCCATTAAAACATGTGTCTTACAGTGCAGTGCAGTTGAACTCTTGAGGCCATAGTTATACCACACCCTAAAAATTATTTACATTTAAATTTTAGTGTTAATATAATATGACATAGTTTTGATGTTTATGACATCTAATAAAACCTCGTATATATGTTGTGAACATTTACAGCCATAGTTGTAACCCACCCTAAAATGGTTACTATGTACATATATTATAGATATATTCTAGAATGATTGTTGAAGCTTTAGAGCCATAACTACAACATGTAGCCACCACATCTCTTCTTTGAGATAAGCTACCATTGACCAAGATAGTTTATTTCCATTTTATATGTAAGAATATTTCAATTCTTTGATATTAATGACATGAAGTTTTATTTCTTCTTCAACTTTATGTTTATGTTTATATTTTTATTTTGTTGCATTCCTACATATGTTTGGATCATCATAACATGCATTAGATGTAAAATCACTCCTCCCTAGGACCACTACAAGCACATGTCATAGACTAAGATGCTAAGTTGTTGTATTGAGGGCACAAAACCATGTCATGAGGAGTGCTTGAAATGTGGATCCTTAGCTTAAACACCATGAAACTTTGGAGGTGGTTTCCAACAACCACATGACACTTTTACATCTTCACTAAACTACATACATGTGGATATAATGTAATAAATTATATTAGGTTGTTGCACAATTGATCCATTTTCTATTATTTTCCTAAGTGGCCTATCTTATAAAATGGGGAGAGTGCATCATTCTCACAACATAGTCACTAAATCATCCATATCTTCTTGATGTAATCATATTGTAGCCCTTTTATTGTAATGCGAGGGTTAAAGCTTGGGTGGATTATTGGGAAATACGGTTTATAAGACTTCAGTAAATGATTTTAATAAACACTTAAATAAAATTTTCAAAATACTTTTTAAAATGTTATAAAATGACTAGGGTATAGGGTTTAGGGTTTGGGATTTAAGGTTTAGGGTTTAGGGTTTAGGGTTTAAGGTTTGGGGTTTGGGTTTATGTTTAGGGTTTAGTGTTTAGGGTCTACAACATTTTAGTAAATTCTTTTAATAAACACTTAAATAAAAGTTACAAAACAATTTTTAAAATGTTATAAAATGGTGAGTGTCTAAGGTTTACGGTTTAGGGTTTAGGGTTTCCATTTAGGGGTTTAGGGTTTATGTTTTTTTTTAGGTTTTAGGGTTTTTTGTTTATGGTTTAGCGTTTATAACACTTTAGTAAATTCTTTTAATAAACATTTAAATAAAAGTTACAAAATTATTCCTAAAATGTTATAAAATTCTTAGGGTTTATGGTTTAGGATTTAGGGTGTATGGCTTAACATTTATAAAAATTTACTAAATTATTTTAATAAACACTTTTGAAAATGTTATTAAATGATTAGGTTTTAAGGTTTAAGGTTTGGGGTTTAGGGTTTAGGCTTTAGAGTTATAAAACTTTATTAAATACTATTTTAAAATGTTGTAAAATGTATTTTAAAATGTTATCAAATTGTTAGTGTTTATGGATACAGTTTATGGTTTAGGGATTGGGATTTATAACACTTTGATAAATTCTTTTAATAAAAAATAATTATAAAATGCTTGTTAAAATGTTATAAAATGCTTAGGCTTTAGCTTTTAGGATTTAAAATTCTAGAAAATGCTCATGGTTTAGGGTTTACGGCTTATAACACTTTAGTAAATGATTTTAATACAAACTTAAAATAAAGTAAGAAAACACTTGTTAAAATGTTATAAAATACCTGTGGTTTAGAGTTTAGGATTTAGGGTTAAGGGTTTTGGGTTTAAAATGTTATAAAATGCTTACGGTTTAAGATTTAGGGTTTATAGCATTTTAGTAAAATCTTTTAATAAACACTTCAAAAAATGTCGCAAAAATATTGTTAAAATGTCATTGAATGCTTACTGTTTAGGTTTATGGTTTAATATGTTATTAAATACTTAAGTTTTAGGGTTTAAGGTTCACAAGACATTCGTAAATTCTTTTTATAAACACTTAAAAAAAGTTACAAAACACTTTTTAAAATGTTATAAAATGCTTAATGTTTAGGGATTATAAAAATTTAGTAAATTTTTTAAATAAACACTTAAAAAAGAAGTTAAAAATGCTTGTTGAAATGTTATAAAATACTTAGGGTTTAGTGTTTGGGGTTTAATATGCTATAAATTGCTGATGGTTTAGGGTTTAGCGTTTAGGTTGGGGGTGTGGGTATTAGGGTTTTGGGCTTATAGTTTATAAAGATTTAATAAATTCTTTTAATAAACACTTGTAAAAAAGTTAGAAAACTGTTTTTAGGGTTTACGGTTTTTTAGGGTTTAAAGGTTGGAGTTTAAGGTTAAGGGTTTATGGTTTATAGTGCTTTAGTAAATGGTTTTAGTAAACACTTAAATAAAAGTTACAAAACACTTTTTAAAATGTTATAAAATCCTTAGGTTTTTGGGTTTTACGTTTTGGGCTTAGGGTTTAGGGTTTAGGTTTTGGAGTTTAGGGTTTAGAGTTTATAAGACCTTAGAAAATTCTTTCAAGCCATAGGTTTTAGGGTTTAGGGTTTATAAGACCTTAGTAAATGATTTTAGGTTTTATCCTTTAGGATTTAAGCATTATGATATAGGGTTTGGGGTTTGGGGTTTAGGGTTTAGGTTTTATTACACTTTACTAAATTCATTTAATAAACACTTAAATAAAGTTACAGAATGATTTCTAAAATGTTATTAAATTCTTACTGTTTAGGGTTTACCATTTGGGTTTACAGTTTGGGATTTAGTGTTTTGGTTTTAGGGTTTAGGTTTTAGGGTTTGTGGTTTAGGGTTTATGGTTTAGGATTTATAACAGTAAAGTTACAAAATTCTTTTTAAAATATTAAAAACAATTAGCGTTTAGTGTTTAGGGTTTAGGATTTCTAACACTTGAGTAAATTCTTTTAATAAACACTTAAATAAAATTTTAAAATTCTTTTTAAAATGTTATAAAATGATTAGGGTTTAGGTTTTAGGGTTTGGCAGTTTAGGGTTTAGGGTTTCTAAATTCTTTTAATCAATACTTAAATAATAGTTGCAAAACACTTTTTAAAATGTTGTGAAATGCTTAGTGTTTAGGATTTATAACACTTTAGTAAATGCTTTTAATAAACACCTAAATAAAATTTTGAAAATTCTTTTTAAAATGTTATAAAATGCATAGGGTTTAGGTTTTAGGGTTTTAGGTGTAGTGTTTGGGGGTTAGAGTTTAGGTTCTATAAAATTTTAGTATTTTTTTTTAATAAACACTTAAATAAAAGCTACAAAATGATTTTTAAAATTCTATAAAATGATTAAGGTTTATGACATATGGTTTATGGTTTTGGGGTTTATGGTTCAGGGCTTACGTTTTAGGGTTTATAACAATTTAGTAAATTATTTTGATATAAAGTTAAATAAATGTTACAAAATACTTTTCAAAATGTTATAAAATACTTATGGTTTAGGGTTTTGGGTCTTGGGTTTAGGGTTTAGGGTTTAGGGTTTAGCGTTTATAGTACTTTAGAAAATGCTTGTAATAAAGGCTTAAATGAAGGTTAGAAAACACTTTTTAAAATGTTATAAAATGATTACTATTTAGGGTTTGGGGTTTGGGGTTTAGGTTTTAGGTTTTACAGTTCATGTTTTAGGATTTAGGTTTATAAGGATTTAGTAAATTCTTTTAATAAACACTTAAGTAAATGTTTAAAAACACTTTTTAAAATGTTATAAAATACTTAGGGTTTAGGATTTAAGGTTTAAGGTTTAGGATTTCAGGTTTCGGGTTTAGAATTTAGGGTTTAGCGTTTAAGGTTTATAATGCTTCAGTAAACTATTTTAATAAACACTATAATAAAAGTTACAAAATGATTTTTAAAATGTTATAAAATGATTAGGGTTTACGGTTTAGTATGTAGGGTTTGGGGTTTAGGGTTTAGGGTGGTTTAGCATTTATGGCTTATGGTTTATAAGACTTTAGTAAATCATTTTAGTCAAGGCTTAAATAAAAGTTACAAAATACTTTTTCAAATGATATAAAATGCTTAGGGTTTAGTGCTCACGGTTTGGCCTTTGGGATTTAGGGTTTAGTGTTTGTAAGACCTTAGTAAATTATTTTAATAAAGAATTAAATAAAAGTTTCAAAATTCTTATTAAATTATTATAAAATGCTTAGGGTTTAGGGTTTTGGGTTTGATCTTGGGTTTTAGGTTTAGGGTTTAGGGTTTACGTTTTATGGTTTATAACACTTTAGTAAATGCTTTTAATAAACACTTAAATAAAAGTTACAAAACAATTTTTTAAATGCTATAAAATGCTTATGATTTAGGGTTTAGGGTTTCCGGTTTAGAGTTTAGGGTTTAGGGTTTATATCACTTTAGTAAATGCTTTTAATAAACACTTAAATAAAAGTTACAAACTGCTTTTTAAAATGTTATAAAATGCTTAGAGTTTATGGTTTAGAGTTAAGGGTTTGAGGTTTATTGTTTAGGGTTTAGGGTCTAGGGTTTAGGGTTTTGAATTTAGGGTTTATAACACATTCGTGAAAGCTTTCAATAAACAATTAAATAAAATTTACAAGACACTTTTTAAAATATTATAAAATGCTTAGCATTTACGGTTTAGGGTACTGGGTTTTGGGTTTAGGGTTTATGGATTTGGGTTTATGGTGTAGGTTTTAGCGTATGGGATTTACAGTTTAGGGTTTAGGGTAGAGTGTTTAAGGTTTATTAAATGATTAGGGTTTAGGGTTTATGGTTTTGTGGTTTAGGGTTTAGGGTTTATGGTTTATAACACTTTAGTAAATTATTTTAATAAACACTTAAATAAAAGTTACACATCCATTTTTAAAATGCTATAAAATGTTGAGGTTTAAGGTTTGGGTTTTACGATTTAGCATTTAGGGTTTTATGTCTAGGGTTTAGGGATTATAACACTTTAGTAAATGATTTTATTAAAAATTTAAATAAAAGTTACAAAACAGTTTTTAAAATGTCATAAAATACATAGGGTTAGGGGTTTAGAGTTTAGGGTTTAGGGTTTATAGCACTTTAGTAAAAACTTAAATAAACGTTACAAAACTTTTTTAAAATTGTTATAAAACTCTTAGAGTTTAGGGTTTATGGTTTAGAATTTAGGGTTTGGGTTTAGGGTCTAGGGTTTAAGGTTAAGCATCTGTGGTTTAGGCTTTAGGGATTAGGGTTTAGGGTTTAGGGTTTATAACACTTTATAAAATGCTTAGGGTTTAAGTTTTAAGATTTTTGGTTTAGGGTTTAGTGTTTGGGGTTTAGGGTTCATTGTTTCAGGTTTATAACACCTTAGTATTTGTTTTAATAAACACTTAAATAAAAGTTACAAAACACTTTTTAAAATGTTATAATATTCTGAGGTTTTAGTGTTTAGGATTTGGGGTTTAGATTTTATGGTTTAGGGTTAAGGGTTTAAGGTGTAGCGATGAACCACCTCAACTTAAGTGTGTATCCACTGCTAAATATTACACAATTCATCCATCCCGTTGAGCCTTGAGGATTGATGAAGAAAAATAAATAGAAGGAAACATGTTTATGTAGAAGGGTGGAAAAACAAAGAACGAGGTATCTCATGCAACACAATTTCCTCCCTCCTACACTCACGACTGAAGTGTCGCCTTCCCTTATTTAGATACTCATAAAAATATTAGCATTTATGGTTTAGGGATTAGGGTTTGGGGTTTAGGATTTAGGATTGATGGTTTATAACATTTTAGTAAATTATTTTAAAAATCACTTAAATAAAAGTTACAAAACAATTTTTAAAATGTTACAAATTAATTGGGGTTTAGGTTTTAGGGATTAGGGTTTAAAGTTTATAACACTTAAGTAAATTCTTTTAATTAACACGTAAAAAAAGTTACAAAAAACTTTTTTAAATGTTATGAAATGCTTAGGGTTTAGGTTTTAGGGTATAAAGTATAGGGTTTAGGGTTTATAACACTTTAGTAAATTGTTTTAATAAACACCTAAATAAAAGTTACAAAACACTTTTTGACATGTTATAAAAGGCTTAGGGTTTAGCGTTTAGGGTTTATATTTTTCAATTTAGGGTTTATAGTTTAGGGTTTAGTTTTTATGGTTTAGGGTTTATAACACCTTAGTAAGTTATTTTGATAAAAACTTAAGTAAAAGTTACAAAACTCTTTTTAGAATGCTTTAAAATGCTTAGGGTTTAGATTTGCTAATACTTTAGTAAATTATTATAATAAACACTTAAATAAAAGTTAAAAAATACTTTTTAAAATGTTATAAATTGCTTAGGGTTTTGTGTTAAGAGTCTAGGGTTTATAAGACTTCAGTAAATCCTCTCAACAAGTACTTAAATAAAAGTTAGAAATTTTTTTAAGATGTTATAAAATGCTTAGAGTTTAGGGTTTAGGGTTTATGACACTTTACTAAATTATTTTAATAAACACTTAAATAGAAGTTACAATATGTATTTTAAAATGTTATAAAATTATTAGGGTTTACCATTTAAGGTTTAGAGTTTCAGGTTTAGATTTTAGGGTTTAGGGTATAGGGCTAAGTGGGGGTATGAAATTAGGATAAAAAGGTGAAAACAAATGAAAAGAGATGGTGGTGGACAACTATTTAGAAGGTGATATTCCCTTTAAAAACTAGAATCTTCTTCTACCTACCCATCTCCAATAAAATGCTCACATGAGACAACTGTAAAGGAAAAACTAGAGAATGCCCCAATAGATGCATTTTGTGCAAAATTAATGAAAAATCTATGGACCACCTGTTATTTCGCTGCCCCTTTTAAAAAAAAGTATGGAGTGGAGTTATCTAGTACATATAAAACTTCTGAAAAACTAATGCATTTATATATACAATGCCTTTGACATTTCTTGAAGAGAGATATTCTTCATTTCCTGTCTTGATCTCTCCAAATAGGATTCTAAGAGAACATATAATGTTTATATATCTGAAAATGGGAATTCTAATCATCTGTTTTCATATAATTCTTTCAATGAAAATGTGAACCTAAATGATTTACTTTACTTATAATGAATCTAAATGCTTGTGTATAGGTATGTGTAATGAGTATTGCTAGCATTAATATCCTTACTTCTCATGCATAATATGAAGACAAAATAGAGGGAGAGATAGTCAAATATAATAGAATTATAAGAGATAAGTATGAGAATATGTAATAAAAAGGGTGCCTCCTCTCAGAGACATAGAAGGTCCTTGAGGGAATTACGAGACAAACAGATAGAATATATATCTATTAGGCTAGTTGGGCTTGGGGCCATTATAAGGCAAAAAGACAGAAAATAGTTGTATATAAATAGGTACCTATCAATATGCACATATAGAATGCACCAAGCCACAAAAGTAAAATGATATACTCCTCTCCATCCCTTTCTTCGAAGCTCTCCATCTGCTCGAGAATCATAAAAACCGAAGTTATAGTCCCAACAGTAACTCAGAGGATTTCACTTACGGATGACAGTTGGCAAGAAATTGTAGAGGTAATAGAGACGCTTGTTTCTATAAAGTAATTTGCAACATGGCACAGGCGAAAAGGATATTTTACTACCCTTTAAGTTCCATGTATTCCACACCCATTTCATATGTTAGAAATGGTATGGCATGCTTAGATCCAAGAGATAATTAAAATTTTTAAGACAATAGTTTGGTAGCTGATTAATTTAGAGAAAATCAAGAAAGAGAAGGATAATGGTCAGATAAAAAACTATATTAATATTGGTGGCCCATTTAATTTACCCATCTCTACTAGAAAAATTATCCAATCCCTCAACTAGGCTATGACATACTGCATTTCATTTTGAATTCATGAATTATAGTTTCAATCATATTTCATTTGGAATTTAAGAATAGAATTACAATCTGAACCCCAATTCAAGAAACACTTCTACCTTTCACTGATGCCACATCTTTGTGGAGGGTTCTTCTCGCTAGTACAATGCACCAAGTAAATGATTTCAAGGCTGCCATTGTTTTCGTGGCTGATACATCCATCAAGACTGTCATTAGTACAAAGCATCACATCCCTCCTTCACTTGCGTCAGAAATCATATATGCAACAACACAAGTTCATTGTCTTTACGCATTAGATTTTCACAGCAATAGCCAGAGTTTGAATTGCAACACGAATTGAGGAATTTATTCTCCTCATTTTCATCGTCGCAACCGCGGTAAGAGAACTGAAAATATACACATTCATCTGCACCAAAACCTCAGTATCACTACTGAAAATTTTCGCATTACGAGCATGTGCAGAGGCTGATTGGCATAAGTAAAAGTCACTAACTCCCTCTCCCCCAAATCCCTCCTTTCATAACATGAATATGCACATTTAGAGCCATCAACTCCCTCCCTCTCCTTGCTTTTATGCTGACACACCACTAACACATTCAATAGGAATTCAGGAACGAGAATTCACCTAACTTTTCTACTCACACATTGAAAAGGAATTCAAGAATGAGAATTGGAATCACCACTCCCAGATTTTACGTTGACACACCATTGACACATTGGACTAACAAAAATTTTAAAAGGTTCAAAACTTAAATAGGTGGATCATGAATTTGAGCGTGACATCACATAATATTAGAAGATAATATATATATATATATATATAACTATATACACACACAACAAAATTAAAATTGTAAAATTATATCATGAGTTAATATATATAGATTTAACTAGAAGTATAATTTTTTCAATGGAATTTTTTTTATGAGCATATGTTATTTAAATATTTTGTATAGTTATATAAAAAAATTATTTTTAAATTTAAAAAAAATATTTAATTCTTATTTTTATGACAAATGGACAAAATTACACATCATATGAAGTTGTAGAATGACCCTCTAGACTCACTAATATGAGAGTTGTATAAATAATGAGATAGAAATCTTTTTACTATTGAAATGTTCTTATTAATCTAAAACAAATTTATATATATAAAATGATAGATGTATAAATTATGAAATAAAGGATGGAAATCCTTTTTCTATTGAAAATGTTTTATATGATGGTAAAACAATTTTTTTTTATGAATGGGAAATGACTGTAAGACATTCTAATGTTATGATGTGTTTTTAATATAACACATATTTAATTTTAAAATTTAATTAATATTTAAATATATAATTTTTTGAAATTAATTATATTTATTTTTAAATAATATTAATAAAATGTTCTTAATCAAGCTAATGTTATAGTGTTTAGGAAAAACGGTTGGAACTTTTGCTATTTAAATTTAGTTGAACTTCATTGTTGAAAATAAATGATTTTTGTTTTAGGGGTAGTTTAATCAGTGATGGATATAGTATTTCAATTGCTAAATTAAATAATGACTATGTAGTAACTATGAAATCTTAGATTCAAGAATTGAGTAAACAACAAGTATATATCCATCTTAAATATGGATTTAACATGAGCACAGTGAGCTCTAATTTCCTGAGGTGTAACTATTTTTGCGAGCTGACATTCTTTAAATGTTTTTTAGAGTTATTTAAATTATTTTTATTTTTATTCTTAGATTCTTTTAAAAAATCTATTGGGGTCTACACGAACAAAATTTCAACTTTGATGAGGGAAGGACAAGCTTACACATCATAGTGGACTCTAGAATGAGCCTTTGGGCTCAATGAGATGGGAAGTTAAACAAAACCCAACAAATAAAAACTGTGAAGTGAAAAAGTGGCAATGACTCTGTGGAATAAATAATTATACTCTATTCACCAACTGTTTTCCATTGGTTGTAGCATCCAATATCAAAGCCAAAGTCGGGAATGAAAAAAATGATATGGAATTTAACAAAGTGCATGCATCCTCCAATAAAACATATGCATGAGAAATAAAATAGATGTGTCAATCAATATATATGGTTTCTTACAACGGATATATTAAACAACCATTGCAAAGAGAAATCTCGAATAGGGAAAAAATTTTCAAGGGATGTAAGTCTCATTTCTTCAACAACTGTTTCACAGAGAAATCCCCTCCTAGTGCAACAATATCCAGTAATTTTTGGCAATTGTCTAATCCTTTTTTGGAACACCTATGTTATTTATAGGTTGCTTTATTGTGATAGTGATGGATAATGGTGTAATAGCATTGTATGGATGGAGTGGGTTATTTTTAAACCAATTTTAGAACGATCATTATCTCATCATTATGTCGTGATTGAGGGAGTGGCTTATGTTTTGAAAGGAGCCATCGGTAGAGTGGGTCCTTTTTAAAGGAATATGAAGTAGAGTTGGCAACTACTGAAGTGTTTTCATAATAATCTAGCTTTCTCTCAATTATTTAATTCTCTAACAATATACAATTTTATTGACCAAATAATATTTTATTATTTAAATTGATTTTAAAATAAATAAAAATTTTAAAATACTAAGAATTTTTATACCCAAAAATCCAAATTAAGAAGATTTGACTCATTGGAATTTTGGTCCTCAAAATACTGAGGTTTCAATCATTTAAACAAATTAAGAAAGCGCTTTTTATTATCAACCTAGCCTATTCTTCGAAAATTTAAATTATCTCCCAGACACCACTCCACCCGCACCCATGCCCCCATCCCCATCATCCTCCACCTCTTCCCGTGCCTCCACATAATCCCTCTACCCCTCATCCCCCATTCTTTCCCCCCCTTCTCTGCCTCCTCCCTAACCCCCCGCTCGCCTCCCTCGTTCTCCATCTCACCCCCTAGACCTCCTCCCCCACCTCCTCAACCCCCTCTACCTCTCTCCTCCCCCCCCCCCACCTCCTTCCCCCATGCCATGTCTACCCCTCTAGCTCCCACTCCTCCCACTCCTCCCCCTCTTGCCCCTCACATTTTGTTTCCTCCCCCTCCTCCCTCTCCTCCCCTCTATGTCTTCTCCACAATCCCTTATCGCCTCCCCCTCATCCTCCTTCCCTACCTCCTCCACCTCCTCATCCTCCCCCTCCTCCTCCTCTATTTCCTCCTCTACCTACCCATTCATCCCCACCCCATCCTCTTCCTCTTCCCCCTCCATCTCTTCTACATATTCCCCCTCCCCCCCTCCTGCCCCTCCTCCTCCTCACCTACATCATTTTCCTCCTCTTTCTCAGCCTTCTACTATCCCCCCTCACCCTCCCTTCCTCCCCCACCTCTACCTCTACCTCTCCTCCCCCGCCTCCACCTCTACCTCTCCCACCATGTCCTCTCCTTCCCTCCCATGTTGCCTACTTCTCCTTTGCCTCCTCTCCCTCCCCTTCGCCCTCTTCCCTCTCCAAATCCTCCCCTTCAACCTCTTCCTCCTCCCCATCATTAACCTTTGCCTTTTCCCCCTCCTCTCCCCTACCTCCCCGTCGTCCTCCTGCCCACCTCCTACTACCCCCCCTATGCCTCTTCTACCTCTTCCCCCTCGTCATCGTCACCCTTCTCCTTGTCTTCCTCCATGTGCCCCTCTTCCTCATCCTCCTCAGTCGCCACCCCACCTCCTCCTCCTCTACCTCCCCTCCTCCCCTACCTCCCCTACTCCTCCTACAACCCCTCGTGCCTCTTCTGCTTCCTCTTTCCCTACTCCTCCTCTACCTCCGCCTCCCCCCCAATCCTCATTCTCCTCCTCCTCCTCCTCACTCCCCCTCCTCCTCCTCATCACCCCGACGTCCACCACTCCCTCCTCCTTCCTCGTATTGCCCTCATCTCCCTCCATAATCGCCTCCCCCTCCTCCACCTCTACCTCTCCTCCACTCCACCACCTTCTCCCCTCTTGCCCCACTTCCACCTTCACCTCTCCTCCTCCCCTTGTCCCCCATCTCCTCCTTCACCTCCTCCCCTCCTTCCCCATCTCCACCTTCACCACTCCTCCTACCCCCCTCCTTTAGGTACCTATCATAAAATCTCCTAAGAGGATTGCAAGTTATGACTTACAGTGTTCGAAATTGATTCATAAATCAACATATAATACCAACTGACAAGAAATTGTGATGGGTATTTAACTACAAGGCCCATAATACCTACATAATTTATACTTAGTTTGCTGAGAAGTGTTGGAGAATACACAAGAAAAGGGTAAAATAACAAAGAAGCATAGAATTGCAACAGCTTCTAGCACCATCAATTGGATGAGGCATCTTGTAGTAACTTGGATATGTAAAATATGTATTCATTCATATAAAAAGATAGAAAATGATGGTAGATAAAAAAATATGAGAACATCAACTATTCATTTCAACCAAAGTTAGCATAGAAAATGGAAGTTCGACAAAGACATAAAATTGAGGACGGGCGGGTGAATGCATCGAGAAAAAAAAACAATCACTAGACATCAAATTGACTTCTAATTCACCCTGTGTGACTACCACAAAATTTTCAAATAAAAGGATTATCGATATAAAATGTCATCCAAGCATGTTGATACTGATGAAGTCCCATACAAGAGTACTAAGTCAGAAGATATATTAAAGGAAATTCTAGAGAAAATTATTTTACAAAAATATGTTACCACAACCACACCTACAACTGACAAAAAAGTTCATCTAGTATAATCAAATACACCCAATACTTGAGCTCCATAAATAGAGAAAGGCTAAAACAAACATCTAGTAAGAAACTTGACCTAAGGCATGTTTGAGATAAACAAATATTTGAAGCCCTAGAAAATTCTATAAGAGAAACCAAGAAAACATTTAAAAGAAGGATGCTGGATAGAAGCAATATTTAGCAGAGACAACAACAACAAAGGGATATTTATTTAGAATGTTAGAACTAGGAAATAGAAAAACTTAATATCAACAATCCAAGTAGAATTTATTATCCACTTATTGCAATCAAATAGTTTGTACAACAATTTTTCAACCACAGTGAGAAACTAAGTTCTCATGTAAATATATTTCAAGATAAAGTGATAGTTCAAGGCAATGAAAAATTATCCACTATAATTAAAAAGGCTCATCAAGAATTTTCCCAAGAAAATGAACAGTTAGAACAAACATTATATCACACAACCCAATATTTTTTAATATTTTCCAATATATTTATCACCCACATGAGATCAGATATGAAATCAATAATTTACAATTTGAGAATTGTGCCCCCAGCAAGTAACTCAACCTCAAGCAAAGTCTACCCATCAGAATTAGGTTTTACAGGAGAAAAATATTAATCCCAACTACAATCTTCCAATGTTATTAATTATTTTCATGGAATTGTTAATAAAGTGAAACTATGTTGATTATTTTCATGAAATTCTTAATAAAGTGTAACTATTAGAACATGAAATACTAGTTGATCAACAATTGTCAAGGCACATATCACTAGTCGACAAGGTACAATATATGAATTATTTAAGAGCACTTGATGCCCATTAAAGCATAGTTGTATGGAATTGGTCTATATTTGATCAACATCTTCAAGTTCATGCACCAACTACTTATCAAACAACATTCCCTATGAGTTCAACACGAACACCTGCAATAGCACAATCATCTTGATCATCTTCGTGACAACATAAATTCAAATTTTTTGAGACAAGCTTTTAGGATGTGGTCTCTCTTCTGAACAACAACATCACACTGAGGAAATTGAAGTTGAATGTTCCAATCAGTCATCCAGGGAAGGGAAAAGAAGAGGAGCTCAGATTTTAAATCTTGCAGATGTAATTCAAGAAATTTTCATTCACCACGAAAGAGGATTTGCTAATTAGCAAACCACCCTTCTCGATGAATTGTTATTTCACTATAAGGATTTACATTTTTTAATTTTTGGTGTATCAAATTTTGTACAAATTTTTTAAGCCTCCAAATTTTCCCTTCTTTGTCACAAAGAAGTAATTAAAGTCGGGGGAGATGTTGGAGTGGCTAGTCGACTTAGTCGACCATCCCAAACAATTCTAGAATTGATATTATAAATTCAATCAACTCTCTAGTCGAGTCAAGAGTCTAAGTTAGATAGGCTAAATTGGTTTTGACAATTAAATTGTTGTGAGTATATGTGCGTGTGTGTGTGTGTGTGTGTGTGTGCATGTGGAAATGTATACATTAATATAAAGTAACACTTTGTTGGTTCTTTTCTACATCGTTTCTGTTCCTCTATTCCTATGTTCCTTATCTTCGTGTGACTTCTTGTTTTCCTTTCTACTAGTAACTAATGGTCATTATCTACTCCACTATAATTATATATCATTTTTTTAGAATATTTTAGAAAAAATATAAAATATTGTAAAATATTGGTGCATCTTTCAATGAATTGTAAAATCTTGTAAAATTTTAGTGAATCATTCACTTAATTATAAAATCTTGTAAATTATTGGTGAATCCTTCATTTAATCATTACATCAAGTTACTTTTCCTTCTGATGCATTGATTCTCTAATAGAAAAATAATCATCATATTACTTCTCTTCAAATAAACCAAGATCATTAGGATTTTGTGGTTTACAACCATCTATAAGTTTTTTCAACTACTTGGTATGTAACTATTATAGTAACTATTATTTTCTTCTTCAATCAAAACTCTAATAATTGTTGATCAATACACAATTTTTAGAAATTGCACAAAATGCGCAATGGGATTGACTAAAAGACAAAATATATAATGAAAGTTAATTTCCTATATGATAATAAAATCAATTAACACAAACTCATTATAAATCCACAATTTTTGAGTTCAAAAATATACCCCACAAAGAAAAAATTTCACTACTTAGTATAACATGTTACGAAATATGGATCATCAAAGGATTTCAACTGGAAATATTATAATACACTAAACAGTTTCTCATCCTTCACTAATTACATGTATTTCTCCTTTATCCTTTCCATCAAAAGTATAATTTCATTAAAGGAATGTTGTTCCCATGAAAATAGATCCCCTACAATGAACACATATGAGGCTAAAGCATAGGTCATTATTCCATACAAATGTCCTAGTAGAACATATTTCCCTTTCCTGATAAATATTTTGAAACCAAATAGAAGATAAATTGTGGATTCTCTAAAACACGAAGAAGCTCAGGTCATCCTAGAAAGTGAACTAGAAATAAATTTATTTTCCTTAAACCATTAGATATATAAAGAAGTAATGATAATTACGCAAAATATGTGGAATACCCAAAGAATAAAAAAAACCATATATGATTCCTAATAACCTATGTTTCTCATCTAAAGATAAAAGAAGAGCATAAGGCTTCTTATTCAAGAAAAAACGTCAAAGTTAACCCAACACTTTTTAAATCAATGATAATTAGATGAAACCATACATTCCCAAACAAATGGTTCATTAACTATAGAAATAGAACTATAAGTGTTTTAGTAACTAAAAAAAGGTTTAAATGAAATAAAACAAAATATTGACCTTGATAAATGCTTCCTAAATGAATTACTTATCATTGAATAATAGGATATTATGTATGTGAAGAGATATGTTCTAGATTCATGAGACTGTAGCTTTCATTTCCAACAGTGAAGAATAGAGTGACAATTTAATATTTGAATTTAAGACATGAGTACTAAATTAACTTACATATATCCACCTCCACCTCCACTTCCTCCTCCATGTCTGCCTCCTCCACCCCCTCCTTCTCCTCCTGCTCCTTCTCCACCTCCACCTCCTGCACCATCTCATCCTCCTCCTCTAATTCCTCCTCCTCTCCCTCCACCTAAATCTACACGTCCCCCTCCACCTAAACTGCCACATCCACCTTCACCTCCTCCTCCACCTCATACTCCACCTCCACCTTCAACTCCATTTCCACGCATCCTCCAGCTTCAGTTCCACCTCCACCTCCACATCCACCACCTCCTCCTCCTCCTGCATCTCCTCCTCCTCCCCCACACCCTTATCATCCTCCTCCCCCACCTTTACCTCCACCACCTCCTACTACACCACAACCACCACTTCCACCACCTCCACCTCCACCCCATCATCCACCTCCTCCTCCACCTCCACC
>APFE030535557.1:0-11812 GCA_000404065.3 Pinus taeda | reverse complement strand
GATTTCGAGGCCAAATCTCTTGCCTCGGCTCGTCTCCTTCCTAAGCTTTGGAAGAGGGATGTTGATGACACTAATGTCATCTGGCCCCATGGCCAGGAGGAGCTGGATCGTTTCCTTGATCACCTCAACGGCCAATCCTCAGCTATTAAGTTCACCATGGAAAAAGAGGTAAATGGCAGCATCCCTTTCTTGGATATTCTTTCTAGGAAGAAGGACGGCTCTCTCTCCCTCGCAGTGTTCCGTAAGAAAATGCACTAAGATCAATATCTTCATGCCGATTCCCATCACTTCCTGGCTCAGAAGATGGGTGTTCTTAACACTCTAGCCACGCGTGCCCTCAGGATTTCTGATAATGAGAACCTGGATAGAGAGAGATCCCACCTCCTTGATGTCTTTGTGGAAAACGGGTATAGTAGGCACCTAGGTCGGAAAGCTTTCCTTAAAGCCTCTAAAAATGCGTTGATTAAGAAAGAGCCTAAGGAGCGCCAGCTAGGTGTCCTTCTA
Source organism: Pinus taeda (assembly GCA_000404065.3). Lineage (NCBI taxonomy): Eukaryota > Viridiplantae > Streptophyta > Pinopsida > Pinales > Pinaceae > Pinus > Pinus taeda. Next base: position 11,308 of record APFE030535557.1, on the reverse strand, counting down.
CCCTATGTCCAAGGGACCACAGACAAAATTGCGCGTATCCTTAGAAGGTTTGATATTCCCTCCACCTTCAGACCCCTCAGAACCATCCGTAATTCCCTGAGATCGGTGAAGGATCCTGTTAACCCCAAGGACATGAAGGGTGTGTACCTGATTCCTTGCTCCTGTGGGCCACCGTATATAGGGGAAACTGGGCGCTCCATCCAGTAGAGAATTTGTGAGCATGCAGCAGATTTGAGGCATGGAAGAACTAAATCCTCAGCCCTAGCAGAGCATGAGGACAAGACCAAGCATCACGTCTGCATCGAGGAGGCCAAAGTCATTGCCAGGGTGGATCGTTTCCATCATCACAAGCTAAGGGAAGCTATTGAAATTGAGCGTAGACCCATCAATCTCAACAGAGATGATGGCTCGAAGGTCAGTAGAAATTGGATCCCCGCCCTGTCGTCTTAGGGTTTCTTCCTTCCCTCTCCATTCTTCCAGGATGCTTTCTTCATGATCGTGCAGGTTTCTAGTATTATTAATGTATTTATGTTTGTTTCCATTAATCCTTTTTGATTTTACCAATTTTTGATGTAGGTCTTTTTCCTGAGTTGGTCGTTAATTAGTTTATTCATAGCATCATTATTAGTAGGGTATCCAGATCATGTTGTATTCCTTTATTTATGTGATTGTCTTTTCAGCTCCTTGACCTAGCAGTTAGAAGTATGGCCCCCCTTCATCTTTCCTATCGCAATGTGATATGGTCAAGAATATATTATCTCAATAAATAAAATAAATTTATTTAATTTTCAAATCGAACCTCTTATGAATATTATTAATACGTGGTAAATGTAATAAATCTTATAAACAGAAATAGGTTTAATATTACATAACTCTAGTTAATAATTCATGCATCTTTTAGTTTTTAATTTATTAAATAAACACTCTTTGTTTTTAAATTACCTTTGACATTATTTATTCTATTATTGTTTTTAAATTACCTTTGATATTATTATTTATTATTTTTGAAATAAGAATATGTAATTTATTTAGGTAACCTAAATTACTTCCTATAAAGAAATCACTTAATCAATCTATAAAAATATATAATATTCATTGGTACTATTTTATTAATATCTTAACTAGGTATATTACTAGTCATTATAACTAATTTTACTAAATTCTAGAAATAGATTATTATATTATTAATTTGAATATAATAAATGTAATAATAATAATTTAAATTCTTCAAAAGAAATCTTTCAAACTAAAAATTAATTTTTGAACAACCATTAATATTAATTTATTATTAACCTAATGTCATCTAATTAAATAAATTACGTATATTTCTAGTCAACACACCTAATTTCACTAAATTCTAAAAATAGTGTATTGTTTTATCAATTTTAGTATTATAGAAATAATAATAATAGTAAATTTATTAAGAAAAGTTGGACTGGGCCTTAGGGTCAAAGATAGCCATTATCTAGCCGTTGGAGTCTCTGCTCAGGGTATTTAACTTGCTAGGCCAGATCGATGTCTTCAACTTGTCCTGACGATGAACCACACTAGTTGGTTCGAAACGCGTCGACAAAGGTCATTTTTATGTGATTTACGCCGAAGCTATTCTTATAACTATGACAGATCACAGAAGTCTCAATTCTACAATTGTTGGATTGTTAGAATGTCCCTTTCCATTGTGCGAGTTGTCACCAACATGGGCATAATGTATCATATTGTTCTAAGCATATTTTTAGATAGATCTACAAAAGGAAATGATCTTCCCCTAACCCTATGTATTCCTCCTTCAAAGAGATCATATTTTGTATACCAAAAAGGGGTAGACAAAGATCGTGTCCCAAAGATAACTATATCTCCAGTGGCTCATGTCCATGAGGATTTAAGGGTTGAGGCTGTAGATACAGAGAGTGTTTTAACTCATTTTCAATTTGAGCATATTTTGTAAAAAATGAAAAATAAAATATCAAAATAATAATAATAATAATAATAAGGGTTGAAAGTGCTTGGGGTTATTTGTTAATGAATTGTTTTGAAAATGATGATCAAAGTTTAGTGCGCTAATCAAAATTGGTGCATTCCTCAAGCTTAATAGTGGGTCTTGGTTTTAACATTCAAAAAGGTTAAAAGACAGGCACGTATAATGACAGAGATGAATTGTGCAATGGGGCCCATGTGATGGGACAAACCCAACAACACAAATTGCTTGAACATTAGCAAGAGGCATGCCTCCATAAAGACTTTTGCAAAGGCCTATTGACTTTAGATCTATGGCTTAGATTGATTGCGGAGGCACTCCTCCGAAGATATCATGTACTGAATACTGCCCCTACGATGTTTTCAACAGGCAAGGTCGATGTCGTCAGTAAGTGAGGCTACACCAACCGTGTGATCTTTCCCTCTGCCACTTGTAACTCATGCATTTCATTTCGTCATTTATTCCACTCTAGAAGAAAATTTAACTTTCTAACGGAAGCATTGAATTCTTGTTTACCCCTCCCACTCTTACATTTAACCTATAAAGGTTAATTTTAATTCATTTTCACTTACTTTTGCTGCATTCTCTTGCTGTCGTGGCCTTTAAATTTGCCAACAGACCTCCCAGTCAACATTGTCAGCCACTTCCAGGTATTTATACAGTCACTCACCATTTCATTCATCCAAAATGTCAAAGAAAGCTGCCTTAGCAGGGTCATCCTCTCACATTCCACTCATGCACACTAAAAATGACATTTTCGACACTACTTGTAACTTAAATCACTTGGAAACCTATCATTATATCCTCAAAAATCAAGTTGATTTCCCATTTTATGTTGTCGCAGTCAAGTCTGGTGTCCTTTCAGGTTTCATCTTTGAAAATCACCATTTCCCAGAATTTATCCATTGGTTAGTATCAACTATGTATCTGCAGAAGTGTTTTGTAATGGATAATTCAAGAGAAAATGTTTTCCAAGTGTCCTTCCTTTTAATTTAGCAAGAATTTGGTTTCCCATTGTCGATGGCTTATACCTCTTTTTCTAAAGAAACTCTGTTAGCTTATTTTGAAAAAAATTCAGGTCAAGAGTATGTCTAAATTGTCTTTTATATGATGCCAAGTAGGAAAAAATTTTATTCGGAGTCAAATGAGTTCTCGTTGGATGCTTTTGTTGATGATGTCAGACCCATTCTCCATATCTTATCTAATATTCTAGGAAGAGATGATTCTTCAGCCATTGATAAATTTATTCTTGGCCTTTTTAGTTTGATGATGAAGCCTAAAGTTATTTTAGGTTTACCAACTTTTTGGGAAAGGGTAGTTAATGCTCAGTTCATGAACCTTTCACTTACTGGTTGTTTTAGATTCCCTTATTTAATTACATATATATTTTTACACATTCATGTTGAAAATTTCATGCACTTGGGGTTAAAAATCATGGATTCCAATAAGAATAGATAGTCACTTATTTTTTGGACTTATATGGTTAAGAGTAACCCAAAGAATGAAGGCTTGATGGATTTTTCTGTCTCATTTCTTTCAGTAGCATATTCAATTATCAATAATTCACCTGCACCTTCCATTTTTCCAAAAGCTAAACCTTTTCCTCAGTTGAGAAGGGATATGAAAGTAGGAGACTGGTATTCTGTTGAATATCATTCTAAGATTAGTTTGTATGTAGTTGATATTCAACCTTATAAATTTCCAAAATTTGTTCCCATGAGGTTGTTTGCTTTGGAATTTATAAGGCAGAGCTTAAATCTGGATCAAATCCATTTTGTTCTAGCCTCGAAAGGGTATCTATTTAGACTGTCAAGAACTCTAGGACCTTTCATTGTAAATACTAGGCAAGTAGCAAAAGAAGTCCAAAAACTTCTAGAAGGGATGGATTTGTTATTGGGAGAAAAATGGGCCTATGCTCCTTTTCATGTGATTTCTAATATGAGAGTGGAAAATGACTATGCCACTTTCTTACATGAAGCTCAACCAAAGATTGAGAAAATGGCTAATGGAGGTCATTCTATTTCAACAGGAAGACTAGACGTTGATACCCCTTTACAAAATTAAAAGAATTTGAATATAGGTAGAGAGGAGACTATTGATTTGGATGAAGATACAGATGGGGTAGCTAGAAGATCAAAATTATCTGATTAAGGAAGTACAATATTAATTTATAGTTTCCAATTACAATCCGGGGGGGTACAATTTGCACACAATCCTCTCCCAATCCAGATGAAGCTACGCAAAATTCTATTCCAATGATGAAACACATATTTTATGAAATTGAGGTTAGAAATAAGAAAATCATAGAAAACATGGAAACCCACCTAGAGGCTCAATCGTTTTCATATTATCAAACAAGATTGTTATCTGCCATGGATCTATAAAGGAATCAACTTAAGATTTCCTTTTTCCATCCTTATGCATTATTTGTTTCCTCTTCAATAGGTCTCAAAACTATTAATTTAACAGTCGATGCCATGAAGATCCCTTTACCTGATAAAATTAATCTCTACAAGTGGGCTGGAGAATTAATTTATAATGATTTGAGTAAAATCCTTTTAGTTGCTAGCAAAGAAGAAGACATCTTGGAGAAGGTTATTAGTTAGCTGAAATTGGAAAATGAAAATTCAAGGGCATTGATAACTCAAAATGAAGAGTTCAAAAAGTTAGTTATAAAATTGGCATCAACCTTGAAGACAGGAGTACAGTTCAAAAATTGTTGCAGGGCAAGAGGCAGAAATTCAGGTACTCTGGAAGAAGTTGGAATTACCTTCTATAGAACATCCAATGGCTATAGAGGTAGCACAGGTTGAAAAAGAGAAAGAGGTGTTGACTAATGAATTATTACAAAGGAACGAAGAAGTGGCTAAATTAAAAGAATTGAATGTTTCCTTGTAGTAGAAATTGACTCACATGTTTGTACAATTCTAGTGCAAGCAGATTCCAAAGACCTAGCTGCAAAACTAACTCAGGTTATGAAAATGAAATGAACAATAATCAAAGTGATTTTGAAAATGCAATGAAGGTCATCAAAGCCACTCAAAATAAGTTATTTATGTCAAAGGAGACTACTGAGAAATACAAAAATTATTTCCAACTTGCCTAAGAAGAAATCAAGGAATTGAAAGAAAAGGTAAAAGGGAACATGTCCCTTATTTAGGCAAGGGAAATATTATGAAATGATATTATAAATACAGTGAAAAATATTTGGGATTCTTGCTTATTTTTGAAGAATAAAATATTATTGTCATGGATCTGGAGGGTATTATCATGGCTGCTAAATAGAAATTATCGCAAAGAGCCCAATTTGCTAAGAAGATGATTGATTCTACGAATTCCAAGTTTCGGTAGGAGTTAAAAGAATATGGAATTGAAGAAAAAACTAAGTTTGTAATGCAAATAACTAAAATTATAGTGAATAATGTATATAGGAAAATGACTGGGAAGAAACTGAAAGAAGTAAAGCAGTCTGTAATTAAATTTAATGTTTCTTTTGACAAAAGAATGAGAGCAAGTTTACCATCATCCTAGGACCAGCAAGGAAATTTATATCTTTGGAGACTTATGAGACACTACTAGTGGAGTCCAAAAGAAAAATTGGTTCTACACATGAAAATACAACAATACTTAAAGGGGATACTATTGCTAATTATTTACTCAAAGACTTTCAGCTTCTTTGGATGATGAGGACACTATTTTTGGAAAATCCAATGTACAACAGAATCACTAAATTCACAATGGCTCATGTCAAGTTTATGAACAACTCAAATGAAAAATTGGATGTCTGGAAAAAGTGTAGAGAATGGATGTTGCCCCAAGCAGATGATGTAGGAGCAGGGCCTTCTTCTATTCTTGAGTCACAAATCACCCAACAATAAAGAGATTTATAACGTTTAGAAAAAATGTTTTTTATTTCAATGTAATTTCATCTTCTAAATGTAATATTTGAATAGGAGGAAAGTTGGTCCTGAAGTAGTTTAAAAGGTTGATAGTTTTAGAACTGTCTTGTTTTAAATTTTGTATAAAAAGGACTTTCTAAGGCATTTTGGAGGTTCCATAATTTTGGACCTCAGAGGCAAATACAATTTTGTGCTTTCACTTTTCATGTGTTAATGAATAAATTTTTAACAGTGATTCCATAATTTGTTGGCTATGATAAGTCTTTCCTATTTCATCTTGTGTTTATTCTTCTTCTTAGAAAAGAGTAATGAAGTTGTTGGGATTTGATTTTATAGTGCTGTGAATTTGAGTTTATGTAAATTAGAGTTAAAAACCCTTAATGATGTGCTCCTTTTTTCTAAATTTCATTACATGCTAATCATATTTCCTCTAAAGTTTAAGATAAAATATTTTGTGTAAGGCAACCAATTACCTAAAACTTTCCACCATCACTTCTTTTTGCATTTTTTCATTTTTATTCAACATCGGAAGACAACTTTGGGAACACTAATTCACATATGGAAAGTTAAAGGGTTTGAATCAAATTTATGGGGTTTTATGAAATTATGGGACAATCAATTAATTCTAATACAGTTATGAATAAATGTCTTGGGCACTGATCTCCTTTCATCCTAATATTATCTCCCAAGGTACAAGAGAGAGGTTCTAGAAACCTTAGAGCCTCCACATATGAATATGGATATGATATATTTTGAGAAACACAACCTTCACACTTTTAACTTTTCCTCACTACCACTATTAAGATGCTAGTTAGAGATACTCTTGTTAAAGATGCTTTGATCGAGAGTACAACTAAAAGAAATCTAGGAGAGTTGCATCTATTTTTTGTCTTCACAAGCTTGGGTATAATTTATATATTTCCAAACAAATTCCAACTCCAGTAGAGCGAAATAGAATATTAAAAAGGGTAAGAGAAAAGGGAGGAAGAGGAAGAATGTCCACCCCCCTCCAAACCCTAGATCCCATTTAATCAAAAGTATCGCTAACATTATTTCCACTAGATCATACTCTTGTAGAGATGTTGTGTTTATATAGGGGTTTAAATGTAGGCTACTAGAATAAGTGTTGCTTTCTTAGGTTTCAAGGGGAAGGGTTGTTACCCTTTAAAATATAAAAAAATTGTTTGATAACTATAAAGGTTTGATGTCTAGGGGATTAGATCTGGATTAGCACAAGAAAGGATAGTGCTACCGTTGTGTCTAGAGGAAATATTACCTCCAACATTCTCATCAAAGGTTAGCCACTGATGTCCAAAAATGTAAGAAAACTATGACTTCTGGCATTCTTAGAGCAAGATGACACCATAAGAACATTATCTGACAAAAAATGTGTCATTGAACATAATGGTTTTGGGTAACTAGTACAAGAGGCTTATCTTATGTATGTTGAAAAGGAGAAACCTGATATTTTCCTGCTCTGGGAGACCATAGGAAGTGGAAAATTATTAGTCTATGGCCTTATAAAAGTGCTTAAAGGGTTGGATTTTTCTACATTGGATTGAATGATACTCTCATGTGTTCTTATTACAAGTTGTAACTCCACATTAACGCTAACCAATTATTTTGTTGTTTTTTTAGGCCTTAATATTTAACTCTAAATAGGACTAAGGTTTGAGGCGGGACTTATAAGGTTGATAGAATAGAAAACTACCTCATACATTGGCTTGAAGATACTATTTTGGTGGATTCACATCCAATATACCTCATTCTCACTTGAAGGAATAATAGAAGAGGATGAGGCAATTCCTTAAGGTGGCTCGATAATTTTCTTGTGTCAATTGTGCTACTACAATCAATGGACATATATAGATATTTCATAGATGTTGGGGGGCATTTTTTATCATTGTCTAGTGTTACTTAAATTTTCAATTAAAACAATATGACAATAAACCATCAAGCCCATTCAAAAGTTACCTGAGCTAACTAGTTGAAGAGGATTTTCAAAACTTAGTGAAAGGTGTATGGAAGTCTTCTATAACAAAAGCATGGAGCTAATATTCCTCTTTTTCTAGCCTACAAAAGATTGTTGGACTATAAAATTTTAGTAAGGTTTATTTAATCTTTTAAGGGAAGACCTTCTTATGGTTGTAGAGGAGGTCAAACATTCATTACTCTTATCCAAAGGTAGTCAAGACTACTTATTTTGATGCATTCACACAATATTCATTTATTTCCTTAGATCTTCCTTCTAATGGCATAAAGTTTGAACATGGCCTTTCTACCCATGAAATGGGAACAACACCTAAACCCCTCCAAGCCATAGATCCCATTTGATTAGAAGTATCATTAACATTATTTCCACTAGCTTATACTCATGTAGAGATGTTGTGTTTAGCTAGGGGTTGAAATGTCGGGTATTGAAATAAGTATTGGTTTCTTAGGTTGAAAGGGGAAGGGTTTCTACCCTTTAATATATAAAAACTATAGATAATAACTATAAGGGTTTGAGGTCTGAGGGTAATACTACCATTTTTTATAGAGGAAATATTATCTCCAACATGCTTAAGAAAGTGTAGCCACTAAAGTTCAGAAAGGTAAGAAAACTATGACTTCTAGAGTTCTTAAACAAAGACAAAAAATGTCTCATTGAACATAAGGGGTTTGGGTAGCTAGTATAAGAGTCTTGTCTTATGTATGTTGAGAAGGAAAAACCTGATATTATCCTACTCTGGGATACCATGGGAAGTGGGAAATTATTATTCTATGGCCTTATAAAAGTGCTTAAAGGGTTGGATTTTTCTACGTGGATTGAATGCGACTATCAAGTGTTCTTATTACAATTTGGAACTCTGCAATTAACACTGCCAATTATTTTCTTGTTTTTGTAGGCCTTAAATTTAACTCCCAATAGAATGAGGTCTGAGGTAAGACTGATAAGGTTGATCGACTAATAGATTACTTCATCCATTGGCTTGAAGCTACTGGTTTGGTGGATGCACATCCAATTTCCCTCATGCCCACTTGAAAAAATAAAAGAAGAGGCCAAGGAAATGCCTTAAGGAAACTCGATCATTTTCTTGTGTCAATTGTACTACTACAATCAATGGACAAATATAGATCTTTGATAGGCACTGGGGAAATTTCGATCACTATCTAGTGTTACTTAAATTATCAATTAGAACAATATAAAAATAAACCATCAAGCCCATTCAAAAATAACCTGAGCTGGCTACTTGAAGATTATTTTCAAATTTTAGTGAGAGATATACGGAATTCTTCTATAAGAAAAGGATGGAGATAATATTCCTCCTTTTCCAGCTTATAGAATATTGTTGGACTACATAATTTTACTAGTGTTTCTTTCATCGTTTAATAGAAGAGTTGCATATGGTTTTATAGGAGGTGAAACATTCATTACTCTTATCACAAAGGTAGCAAAGGTTACTTCTTTTGATGAATTCACACCAATAGCCCTTTATTTTCTTACCTCTTCCTTCTAATGGTGAATAGTTTGAACATGGCCTTTCTAGAAGCAAAAAAGGATTGGAAAATACAAAGTATCAAGGTGGGGGATCTGTATTTATCACCCACTTGTTGTTTGTGGATGATTTCCTAATTTTTTTACATGGTTCAAGGGTTGAGGAAAACATTATTTAGGATTATGGCAATATGAATGAAGCTTAATACTCTTAAGTCTTCACTTATTTTCAATTATATGAAGAGGATGGAAAAAATTATAAAGTTATTTCATTTCAGTTTGGGTGGAAGTACAGAGGGTTAAAAGTAATTTAGGGGTTACACTTAAGCTAAATTATGGCATGGAAGAATATGGATGGAGATTATGAAATAGAATGAAGAAATAAAAAATGATTATTATCTATAATAAGTATTAATATATATAATATTATTATATAATATAATATAATATATATACCCCAACTCGTTGGTGTTTCGACGAACGAGTCTGGAGTTGTCAATAAATGCGCACTTGTGTTAGAAAACACCTTCTCTCTCCAACAACACATGTCCATAACAATCATTGGAATTTCAAATATTATAAAAATGTTGATAGTATGAATGTACCAAAAATGAAATTTAGTGAAACCTTATTTTTTCATTATAGTGACAAAACGTTGTCACAGGAATGACAGGGCCATCAAAAATTGGCTCAATTTTTAGTAGTGAAACATTTTTTAATTATTTATATTTGAAAACCTTTTTCTAGATGATATGTTGAACTCATAGCTAGTGTTATTCCACTCATCCTCCATAATTCTTTCCAAAAATTTCCTATGAGTATTGGATCTATGTCACTTACTATTACTTTAGGAAAACCATGAAGTCTATAAATTTCCTTCATGAAAAATTCTTCTACATTCCTTGTTGTATATGTACTTTGAATTCCATAAAAATGTGCATATTTTGTGAGTATAATAAAAAATTACAAAAAATTCATCCTTACCTTTGATTTTGGAAACTCAGTAATGAAGTCCATTGATATATCTTCCCATATTTGATTAGGTATGTGTAATGGTTGAAGTAACCCTAAGTTTATTATTGTATCTTGTTTACTTATTGTGAAAGCTTGATAATCTCTTAGATTTGTTTTTAAATTTTTCTTCATTCCTTCCTAGAAATAAATATTTTTGGACCCTTTTAATAGTTTTTGGGGGACTGTAAATGTCCTTTCATCAAATATTCATGGAAATCCCTTAATATTTATTACTTAAACTTTGATTGAGATCATGAAATGTTCTACCCTTGTACCAAAATATGTCTCCCTTCAAGTCCCAATGTTTTTTAGAGCTCATCCATTCTTTTATATATTGTAATTTTTATCTAAAATTTTATAATTTTTCCATTCATGGAAAGCTTCTTCCATCCATACATGAATAGAATATGTAATATAATATAAACTTGAGGATTATTCTATTCTAGAAGGGGCATCCACTACTATATTTCCCTTCCCCGTTTTGTAGATTATTTCAAAATCAAACCCTTGCATTTTTTATACCCTTTTCTGTTACTCTTTTGATGACAATGTTTTCTCCAAAAAGTACTTTAGGGTATCATCGTTTATATCCACTTTAAAATTCCTCCTACTGAGAAATTGTTTCCATTTTTTAATTTCATGTAAAATTGCTTCCATTTTTTTCTCATAGTAAATTTCACCAAATATTTTTGTAGGTTTTAAACCCGTACAGAAATTACCTGCATATGAATTCTAAATCACAGGAAAAATAAAAAAGCGAGAGCATAACACATAAAACACATATACACAGAGATTTCCCACTAGATCTCAAAACCGAGAATACTAGCTTGATTTTTCATTATGTTCCTTTCAATGTTACAATACATATTTATACATGCCGAAGCATCCAATAACATGGACCGAAAAATCATCACGTCCAATACCATGGACCAAAAAACCATC
>APFE030535550.1:40857-62809 GCA_000404065.3 Pinus taeda | reverse complement strand
GACGCTCTACCAGAAACTTAATATTTACGGTCACTTTTAGCCCATGTTCCACAGAAAATGGATGCATTGCATTTCATTTTTAATTTCCAACTAACGAAGTCCTTTCAATGAAGCTTTTTCATGAACCTTAATTAATGGTCTACTGATTATAAATTAGTTTGAAAATGATTGATTATAAATTTATCTTAATATTTACCATTGCCCATGTTCTCATTACCCCATGACAGTGGGAAACCCTCCTTTCCAGTTCTACAACTTGTAATTCTATCATTAAGTTGATTAGACTTATAGCATACATCTTAATAATATTTCCCCTAACTTAGGTAAGTCGACCATTGACTTCACTAGACTTATTACATAGATCTCAAGATTTCCCGTAACTTTTGTGGAAAGCATGCCCCTCCACACACGGTAATTGGACTAATTCAAAATACATTTTTAAATATCAAAATTGGACTAATTCAAAATACATTTCTAAATATCAAAATCGACTAATTCCCTTAAAAACCCATCAAATTTTATAAATTAAACAACTTAAACTCAAGTTTTTAAAAATCTCTATTGGATTTTGATTAAAATTAACCAAAAACAATGTAAAAAGACTATTTCATTATGCATTTTCTAACTTTAAATTTTGAATTAAATTAATTTAAAGAATAAAATTTTGAATTTCACTTTGAATTAAAAATGAAAAACAAAAGGAAAAAATGTTAAACTGAATGAATATTGAGAGCTTGGGAGGAGTGATGGTTTCTGAGCAGGTATGCTTAGGGTTTGATGCACATTGTATTCATAAGGGGAGGGAGCGGGGTTCCCTCCTATCAGAATGTGGTAACGGACAAGGGGAAGGGGTTCAAGATAGGATTTCCGGTCCCTCCTAAAGGTGTGTGAGGGAAAGTCCAAGGTACATTTGGATTAGGTGGGAATGGTCAGAAAGAGATGAAAAAAAGTATAGTAGGGAATCAAGCAAACCAGTAGTAGCAACAAAAGTAAAAAGGAACCACGGGGTAGTGTAAACCCAAAATAGTGGTGATCCTGACGACAGTAATCATTGATCTCGAGACACAGGCCTTTAGGGATCACATGATATCATATGCGGTCATATGCAAGTTTATGTACCTCTCGCCCACATAGAAAGCTTTGTGTGATTGGATCAAATGTCAGTAGAAACTAAGGGGAGAGATTTCTGCATCTAGGGTTAAAGAGATTTTTTACAGTGGTCTTTGCCAATATGGAGGATAGTGAATGAATCTTTGATGGAGGTCCCTACTTCTTTGCATCAGCTGGTTTATACATGCGACCTTGGATGGAAAATTTTACCCTAGAGAAGGATACCTTTACAAGAGTCCCAGTTTGGGTTTGACTCTACTCTGTAACTCTCAATTGTTGGCTACCCTCAACTCGAATATTGATAAGAGATATATTGGGGAAGTTTATCAAAATATTGGAGGTAATGCTATAGGGAAGATACATATCGTATGCAAAAATATGCATGGAAATTGATGTTTTTAGCGCTCTTACTAAAGCATTCAACTAGAGTTCAAGGACGAAATATGATTACAATTTGTGGATTGTAAGCATATTTCATTCAGATATAGATTATTCCATGAACATGGCCACTTGATCCAAGAATTCCCTTTGAAGAAAGTCGAAGAACAAGGAAAGGAATCAGAATGAAACGATGTAGATGGATTTGTAAGACCCAACTCAAGGGGAAGGGAAAATTGAAGACAACAACAGAGAAACTAGGGAGGAAGAAAAACATAGAGAAATAGATTTGAAATATTGTTAGAAGAGAACTTAGAGAGTCATGGGGTTGAAGAAGATAAAAATGAGGAGAAAGAAGAGGGTAAAGAAGAAGAATTGTTGCAGTTGAAAGACGATGTTGGAAAGCATGGGGACATTCCAAATCTATCAAAGGATTTTAAAGGATACGTTGAGATGACCCCAAGCAAAGTAGGAATAGAGGACCTATATTTGTAGGAAATAGTAGAAAGGGAAGGAATCAACCTTTAGAATATAGTGGAACAAGAGAGAAAACATGGACTAGAGGCCATCTCAGCTGATCAAGTGGATAATATCCAATATCTATACTTGATGAGAGGAGAAGTGAAAATAAGAGGTTAGAAAAGGTCACACACAAACGTAGTTGAGGTTGGAGATCTTAGATTATATTGGCTCCACAACACACCCACCGGAAAAGAGGGAAGAATTTGAATAGTATCACCCTACATGAGCTGGGAGTCATGCTAATTAATTCAGGTAAGATGATAATGTTAAGCTCACAACCTATTAATTGTAGTTAATCATGAAAGTTTGAACATGGATTATAAGAGGCATAAGTAGCCTCACGAAACAAATATTTCTTAAGAAGAAGATCAAAATGGAACAACCAAACCTTGTATCCATGTATACCCCACCCTATAATAATACTTCACCATACTCAAAAAAAAAAAAAATCTACATTCATGGTGTTTTCTAAATTTATTCTATTTGAGGTGCATTACTTATTAGAATCTATTATTTTTCCTTTTTATTTGTTTTACCCTGCCATAAATCATGGCACGATATATTTGTATCTCACATCACATTTTCATTCTATTCTATAGGTAATCTTAGCATGGTTATACATTAGGGCCTAGCATTAAAATTTAGTATTTTGATTTGTGATTGTCTACCTCTGGTTGACCTCTGTTTATAATCTGCATATCTTGTATTTGGCGCATGTCTAAACTAGAGTGTTAGTTACATCATTCTTACCAGATTATGCCCCAAAGTATCAAGATATGACTATACATTTGGGATGTGTTATTTATTAGACCACTCTCGCAATATGTCATTTGATTGATTAGTATAAGTCATATTGTAGGTACGCCCGGTTATAAAGGACTATTAATATGCATAACTTTTCACTTAGAATTCAATGACACATGTAAGTAGTCCTCCTACCTAGATTGGGAATACCACCAATGTTCGTTCAAGGTACATTTTTTCTACCTGCTTTCATCCCACCTCCTATTAGCTCTCTCCACATGTCCTGGTCCATGTGAACAGGTACTAAGGCACTTGGCCTCCACCATTGCTGAAGCAATGGGACTTTGACGACACAGATATCTTCTCCCACGTCAAGGGCGTGTGTTGTTTGGGCTAAACCCTAATCTTTTTCCCTATTTTATCTTCACTCATTTGGTTTACTATTGAGCCACTAGAGCTGAGGGTTCTACGACCCTATATTGTGACTATGTTTCCCTTCTCCCTCAGCATACTCCCATTGTCGCTACCATCAGCTGTCGGGTTTCCAAGCTTAAGCCAGACTTGGCCAAGGTATGGAATTTTTCTGGCAACCCGGTGAATCAAATGGTCCATCATTCACACAATTCTCTTCATAGAAAAATATGAGACAATAGTGGGAGCAACGAAGTTTACAAAAGCAATCTCTCCATAATCAGGTAGTTTATTTCTTTATCTTTTAAAGTGTTATGTTTATGTATTGTTCTCAATACGGGTCTAATTACTCCTTTCTTGAGTACAAGACTAGTATACGTATTACCACTGGATCGGTATTGTGTTCTAGTGACCAACACATATTCGCCTCGGTACCCAGTATCCCCTGGTAAGATTTCCCCTTTGCAATCTATGTCTGGCTTGTTAATTTAACTCAAGTGATCACTCACCTTCATACTGTTATGTTCGGGTTTCCCTTATTTCTACTATGGTGCAGATTCAACTTCATTAAGGATATTTCTGACATATTTCTGTCATATAGGTGATACTGTCTTCCCAATCATTTGAGAGAGTTAAGGTCGATTTATTTTTAATTTTGTTTGGGAAGGTTCTCTATCCACTAATTTCATTGTTCCTGTGGCTTGACTGGTACAAGTATTCTACACTCCTTTTTCCGAAACCAAGGTTTGGGTTTGCAATGACTCAACGAGTACTGAAACAACGTTCTACTCCATCTAGGTTGGTTCTGTGCACGAACCTCCCTCACCAAGTCACCTTACGACAATTTGAGTACTAGCATATGAAAGTCGATGATGTTACTGGGTCTTCCTGTTATGTAAATTCAATTTTGTACTAGGTCTTCCTGTTATGTAAATTCGATGTTGTTACTTGGTCTTCCTGTTACTTGAAAGCTGAGGCACCAAACACACTCCTGAGTGTAATAGTTATCTATCAGGTTCAAGTCGCTAACAAAACTTGAACCCCTATCTAAGGTTTTAGTTTCCTCTTTATTCCAGATTGTAATTATTATTTATACATGCCTCTTATATCAAGGGCAGTACTGTAATAATCTCTTGCAATGAGAATATTTTCCTTTCTGTGCATTACTGTAACACCATACTTTCTGGTTACGTTAGTGAAATTAACTTATCTTCCTTGTATGTTGTACATTGGTGATGATAATATATATTGCTTCTATTTTATTATTAAGAATGAATTTTTATTTCTATCTGTTTGCATCCATCAAAATGGTTGCCTATGGCTCATGTTATTTGTTATCATGATTATAGTTCTTTTGCGTTTTGTGCTTTTAATCCTGTTCTTTTTAACTACAAAAGTTTTGATCTAGGCGTATATTCGATCTTGGTTGGCTAGCTTGAGCTATGAACTCCTCCTTTTATATAAACTTAGATCTACCATACATGTAGGTCTGGTGCTATGTTTGAATTAAATTTAGTATTCTAGTTTAATGTTGAGTTAATCCTTTCTTGTGCAATAGTGTTAGTCACTACAAACTAGAGTTGTTAAGTTTTATAAATTCCATTTACCTTGAATGTGCGGTAATTTGTTTGTTTTAATATATTTTTATTTCAGCGATGGTAATGATAGTTGTCCCTGTGTTCCTATGTATTTTTTTTTTAAATAGTATGCCTCTCACCCAAATTTCCCCAAACCGAGTAGTATATTTACTAGTTATGATTTAGTCTCCAATTTTTGGTTTTTCTAAACCCCAAGTTTCCTACGAGATTGTTTTCTCTTGCATACACTCAATAATATACCATGCGAGTAGTCTACTACCAGTGGATCAACTATTTTTCCATTATATGTAGACGTTATCCAATTTACTCCCCAGTCCAAACTACAATCAGTGATTCGAGATGGTTCCTTGAGCTTAATGCTACCTTGGTGATAATCGACGATTCAGAGCTGGATGATTTTGGGTTTCCTCATTTTATAATGACTATGTTGCCTCTTCATGTATAGATATTTCTTTCTAAATGCAATATAAAAATAAGGAATTTCTCATTAATAAACTATCTCCTTTACTTAAAGGGGTGACTACTCGAGTCTATTGCCTCTCAGCAAGTGAAGTCACTCCTAGTTCAATCCTCTGAATATTTTACTTCCTTAATTGCTCCTAGCAGATTTCTAGTCTGGAGATAGATTACTGGATCATATGGGTAAGAAGGTACCTTCTTTACTAAGTTTAATGACCCCCATCTAGTGTTTAGTCATTTTTCCTAGCCTAAGTGTCCATGCAGCAATGCATGAAACCCCGTTCCCAAGTAGGATACCTAAACCGATATGAAATCTACTACTCATATATTATGTGGTTTTATCTATTATAAACATGCATAAATTAACCTATACTTCCTTCTAACTACAAATTTAAAAATAACCACATATCAGAGCTCTACAGTAAATTTTCTGAGCATAATTTGTTTAACATAAAAGTAAGTTATCAGAACATAATTTCTTTAATATAAAAGTTCTCAGAGCATAATTTCTTCACATAAAAGTAAATTCCCAGAGCAAAATTGTTTTAACATAAAAGTATTTACCAAAATCATCTCCACCACATAAATTAACCTTAAATCCAATTATGCAACGAATATAATTTACTCTAATCCATAAACTAAATAATAACAGAAAATGAAATCTCTAACCAACAAACAATTTGGAAAATTTGTCTGGGACAACACTGATCCACCCAACCATGGACCAACCTCTGATAGCCCCCGAGCTCAGATGATCTTGCCTAAATCAGGTGCCCCCACTGATTCCTCATAATTTCTTTTTAACATTTTTTTTCCCACATATGTTTCCTTGGCGGCATCCCACCTTTCAGGGATATGTTAACCCTTCAACCTAGGATTTTATTTAGTTTTTCCTCATAAAACCTACTTTTATCCCCTGTAATGTTTTTCTCAGTGTTTATCTCCCACCGAGTATATTTATTTTAGGAATTTTAAATAAAATCTAATTCACTTTAGATTTAGGAAAGAATATTTTTACTCCACTATTTCTTTCCCCAAAATTACTTCTTTATTCAACAACTTATTTATTTAATTACATCAATTGTTCATGCTAATCAATTCATCATAGTTCATTTGCCAGCATACCAATAATAGTTACATACAAAATAATATGTTTCTATACTAATGGGGGTCTTACATCTTCCCCCTCCCAGAAATAACACCGTCCTCGGTGTTTATTGTTCTTTTCATTTCATTGGAACAATGTTGGGTATGCTTCCTTCATAATATCTTCCCATTCCCATGTTTCCTCCTCAAGTGTAAAGTTTCTCCACTACACTTTAACCTAAGAAACGACTCAATTTCAAAGCACGGTTTCCTTCTGCTCCAAGATGCGAAGTGGCTCGAGGAGGAAATCTCCTTCGGGTTCCACCTATGATAGATTCCAATCAATCATGTGAGAACTATCATGTACATACTTTTTTAACAAGGACACACGAAATACATTATGAACTCTAATATGGCTATGTAAAGCTAGCTGATAGGCCATTGGACCAACCCTATCCAAAATTTCAAAAGGCCCACAGAATGGGGGTGCCAACTTAGCACACATTCCTGTGTTTAGAGTACTCTTCCCGGGCTTCACCCACAAATATAAATGGTCTTCGATGTTGAACTCTTTATGCACTTTTTTTCTGTCTTCGTAACTTTTATGCTGATCTTGTGTTGTTTTGATGTTCTGTTTGATCTTCCCCACAATCCATTCCATTTCCTACAAGGTGTCTGGTCCCAATATTAGCTTATTCTCTGGTTGACTCCAGCTTAAGAGTGTATGGAATTTTATGCCATACAAAGCCTCGAAGGGACTCATTCTAATAGATTCTTGGTAACTATTATTAAATGCAAATTCTGCCAAATGTAGAAGTCCTCCCACTTGGTAGGCTGATTCATATCATACATTCTTAGCATATCTTCCAAACTCGGATTGGTCCTTTCTGTTTCCCCATATGTTTGCGGTTGATATGTTGTACTAAAGTTCAATTTTGTTCCCATACCCCTAAACAATGCCCTCCAATACTTGGAGGTAAAATTACCATCTTCATTTGGAAGTATCAATTTGTGTATTCCATGCAAGCAAAATATGTCTCTCATGAAAATATTAGCTATTTGGGTAGTCCCATATGTGGATTGCACTAGTATAAAAAGGGTTGCTTTAGTTAGCACGTCCACTACCACCATGATCAAATCGTGCTGGCATTTTCTCCTTGGTAATCTAGTGATGAAGTCCATTGAAATTATCTCCCACTTCCATTCAGGTATGCGTAGAGGGTTCAACAATTCAGCTGGATGTTGATGTTCCACTTTTACTTGATGACATTCTATGCACCTTGCTATGATACTCAACTACATCCTTATTTATACCAGGCAAAAATATTTTCTTCCTTAATTTGGTAATCATTTTTCAATAGCTGGGGTGGCCTACCTATGGTCTTCAATGATACTCATAATATGTTGTTTGTTTTAGTGTACTCACATTAGGAATATATAATTGATTTCGGTATGTGAGTAATTTTTTTGAATTTTCAGCATATGTTGAATTTCCTGTTTGCTGTAAATTTTTTTTCATTTCTACATATTGAGCATCTTGTTGTATTGAATTCTTCACCTATTCTAGATAGTCATTATTTACACTACTAATAGATGTCTCTAACACCACATGATCATGCCAGCTTAGAGCATCTTCTAGTTTGTCTTCCTTACCTTTTATGTGTCATATTTCAAAGTCGAAATCACTAAGGAATGTCAACCATATTGCTTGCCTAGTGTCTAAGTCCAACTGTCTGAATACTTCAAACTGATGTGATCAGCCACTAGTATAAACTTCTTCCCAAGCAAATAATGTCTCCACATTTTAAGTGGATGTATCACCGCTGCTAATTCCAAATCATACACTGCATAATTTTTCTCATGCACCTTCAACTTCGTGGAACCATAAACTATTAGAACATTATCCTACATTAACACTCCTCCAAGACCTTCTAAACATGCATCAATACAAATAGTTAACTTTGTACTCGTATATGTGATTTTTAGTATAGGGGATGTGGTCAACAATTGTTTTAGCTTATCAAATCTTTTTTTCCATTCGACCGTCCATTCAAACATCACCCCCTTTTTTCGTAAGGAGATGATAGGATAAGCTAGTCTCGAGAAGGCTTCTATGAATCTCTGATAGTATCTGGAAATTCCCATAAATGAGCGAATTGTTTATACGTCCTTCGGTATGGGCCAATTCATGTCAGCCTTAATTTTTTCAAGATCCACTGATAATTCTTCCCTAGAGATAACATGCCCTAAGTATTGTATTTGTCTTTAAAGAACTCACATTTACTGAGTTTTGCATATATTTGATGCTTTCTTAGCATTTGTAAAACTAGTTGTAGATTCTCTTTGCGCTCCTCCTCATTCTTTGAATACACTAAAATATCATCAATGAATTCTAGTACAAACTTGTCAAGGTAAGGATGAAGTATATTGTCCATCAAACACATGAAAGTTGTTGGTGAATTTGTTAGTCCAAAAAGAAACACAACAAACTCATAATGACTGTATCTGGTTCTAAAGGTTGTTTATTTAATGTCTTCATTTCTTATGTGCAGCTGATGGTAACTAGTTCTTGAAGAAACTTTTGAGAAAATTGTTGCCTCCGTTACCTGATCAAATAAATCATCAATTGGATGCAATAGATATTTATTTTTAATGGTTAACATGTTCCACTAATGATAATCAATGCACATTCTGAATGTGCCATCCTTCTTGACAAATAGTATAGGTGCCCCCCATAGTGAAATGTTGGGCTTGATATAGCCCTTATTTAGGAGTTCTTGTAATTGAATTTTCAGTTCTAACAACTTTGGTGTACCCATTTGATACGAATCCCTAGGCACTAGAACAAGACGCGATACTATGTCAATGGTAAAATCTATGTCCCTATGTGGGGGTAATCCTGGAATTTCTTCTGGAAATACATATAGAAATTCCTTAATGATCGGTAGAGTATTTAAATTTTCTTTTTTTGTTTGTTGATCACTATTCTCCACTTGCACCATGAACAATTGGCATCCTTTTTTGGCACTCCTCTTTAGCTGCAAGGCTGAAATTTGTCGAACCAAAACTAGTTTCAGTTCCACTTAATTAACTTGGTGTGTCCATTTTGATTAACACAGGTAATCATTTTCTCTAGGAATTTTATAACATATGCTTGCTTTTATAGCCAATCCATGCCTATCAACAGATCATAAGATCCTAAGGGAAGAATATTTAAATCTGCTAATGTAGGATACCCATTTAAATTCAAAAGACACTGTTTTACTTGCCTGGTTTCCCTTCTTTTGGTCCCGATTTCCAACTAGACCAACCATGCATTTCTAAATTTATCTAATTTCAATTTACACTTTTCCACAATTTGGGGGCTAATGTAACTTAAACTAGCCCTCGGATCAATTAAAACAGACACAGTTTGGTTTAGTATAGTACCTTCTATTTCAAGCATAGTCGAATAGTGCTCAACTTATCTATCCTCCAATGCTGCACTAATTCTAGGAATATTTTGAACAACATCTCATGGTTGTTACCTCATGAACAACATGAATGTCCTGGATATACCTAGGATTATGCAGGCAATACCTAAGCAAATGTGGCTAGTTGCAGCCCCAACATTTGAATGGTTCCCTTTCCTTTACACTGCTAGATTTCTTGTTGTTCAATTATGTGGTCTTTAAACCAGTATAAGACTGTGCAGGTGGAGGTGCATTTCCTTTGATGATTCTTGCTAAAAGCCTTGAGGTAGTAAGGTTTTTGTCTTTTTACGCTCCCTCCCATCTTGGTGCTTTCTTTATTTTTCCACAGTTTACCACTTTCACCTCTAGTCTTGAATTATTGATAACATAATCACACCTTCCTCACCACTTCATCCATAGTCTTCGTATTATCAAACTCAATTATCTTCTTATACAAAGTTGGCAAACAATTTAGGAACTAATGTATTTTGGCCTTCTCCTCCTTAAGGTATGCCACATACCACAACATGTTTGTAAATTTAGTCACAAATTCATCCATGGTTAGATGTCCCAACCTTAGTTCATGAAATTATTTGGTCTGGTTGTCATAGTAGTGCTCACTAAGATACCGCGACTTGAACTGTTTCTAGAACTCTTAACAAGAAACTTCCTTTCTTCTAGCAACTGCACAATTTTTACCTCTTCCCACTAGAGGGTATCTTTACACTGTAGCTGATTAATAACTGAGCGCGCCTTTAGTTTACTTTCATACTTGTACACCTGGAAATACTTAATCATGTTTAATAGCCATGCCTCCACATCCTCCTCACTTTCCCCATCAAAGGTAGGGTGTTTGAACTTCCTAAACTCTCCTTATAACTCGATTTTCTTCTTTCCTTTACGTACCTTTTAAGAAATATGACCCAACTCTTCTCCACTTTCATATTTTCTAGATTCTATCCCACTCTTCTTCCTCTTTAATCCTTCCAGATCTATGCTTTTGTGGCTAGATTTCTCGATCCATTCTCTAATCAAATTTTCCTACTCTTCACTCTCTTTTAATAGTTGGTCATTACTATTCTCGAGTTGTTATAATTCCTGTTGTAGGTTTCTTACAACATCTACGAGCTGAGAAGGTAATGAGGTGCTACCATCCCCTAGTTCCGCATACAAATCATCCCCTCTAGTAGTAGCTGGAGGAGAGTTATCCATTATTGTACAACACTCTGCTTCAACTCAGCACCTTATGAAACATACCAACAAATATTAGTAAGTTACATTTACTACTACCCCTACTCATTCAATAACTATGTTGGTGCCTTTTTCTTAAGCCCAATGTAGTAACTAGCTCTATTACCACTTATAATACACCCCACCCTACAAAAATACTTCACCATACTCGTAAAAAAATAATATGTATATAATATTTCTACATGCATGATATTTTCTAACTGTTTTCTATTTGAGATGCATTACATATTTGATTCTATTATTTTTCCTTCTTATTTGTTTTACCCTTCCATAAATCATGGCACGATATATTTGTATCTTGCATCACATTTTCATTCTATACTATAGGTAATCTTAGCATGGTTATCCGTTAGGGTCTAACATTAGAATTCAGTATTTTGATCTGTGACTATCTACCTCTGGTTGACCTATGTTTATACTCTATATCCCTTATATTTTCTGCATGTCTAAACTAGAGTTTTAGTTGCATCATTCTTGCTAGATCATGCCCCTAAGTATCAATGTATGACTATACATTTGGGGTGTGTTATTTATTAGAGACCTCTCACAATATGGAATTTGAATGATCAGTATCAGTCGTATTGTAGGTACGTGTGGCTATAAAGGACTATTAATATGCATAACGTTTCACTTAGAATTCAATGACACATGTGAGTAGTCCTCCCTCCTGGATTGAGAATACCACCTATGCTTATGCTCAGTTGCTCGTTCAGCATACAGTTTTTCAACCCCCTTTCATCCCGCCTCCTATTAGATGTCTCCATGCATTCGAGTCCATGTGAACATGTATTGAGGTACCTGGCCTTCACCACTACTGAAGCGATGGGACTTCGACGGCTCAAATATCCTCTCCCACATTAAGGGGATGTGTCGTTTAGGCTAAACCCTATTATTTTCCCCTATTTTCTCTTCACTCATTTGGCTTACTGCTAAACCCCTAGAGTTGAGAGTTCAACGATCCTGCGTTGTGACTATGTTTTCCTTCTCCCTCAGCATACTCTCGTTGTCTCTACCACCAATTGCCAGGTTTACAAGCTTAAGCCAGACTTGGCAATGGTGTGGAAATTTTCTTGCATCCTGGTGACTCAACTAGCCCATCGTTCATGCACTTATCTTAATATCTAGAGCTCAGATAACATTGGGAGCAATGAAGTTTACACACACCATCTCCACAATCATGTATTCTATTTCTTTGTCTTTTAAAGTTTTATGTTTATGCATTGTTCTCAATATGGGTCTAAAATTATTTGGGTACAATACTGGTATACGTATTCTCACTAGGTCGACGTGGGGTTCTGGTGACCGACATAGATTTTCATCAGTACCCAGTATGCCTTGGTAAGATTTCCCCTTTGTAATCTATGGTCGGATTGTTAACTTAACTCAAATGCTCACTCACCTTCATACTATTATGTTGGTTTTCCCTTATTTCTACTGTGGTGCAGATTCAACTTTATTAGAGAGATGTCTGACCTGTGTTTGTCATACATGTGATACTGTCTTCCCAATAATTTTAGGGAGTTAAGGTCGATTTATTTTTAATTTCATTTGGGAAGGTTCTCTATCCACTAATTTCACACTTTTTGTGGCTTGAATAGTACAATTATTCTATGCTCCTTTTTCCTAAACCAAGGTCGGGGTTTGCAATGACTCAACAAGTACTGAAACAACGTTCTACTCCTTCCAGGATGATTCTTTGCACAAACCTCCCTTAACAAGTCACCTTACCACAATTTGAGTACTGGAATATGAAATTCGATGTTGTTACGAGGTCTTCTTGTTATGTAAATTCGATGTTATTACTGGGTCTTCCTGCTACTTAAAAGTGGAGGCACTAGGCACGCTACTAAGTGTCATAGTTATCTACCAGGTTCAAGTCATTAACAGAACTTGAACCCCTATCCAAGGTTTTAGATTCCTCTTTATTCCCGATTGTAATTACTATTCATACATGCCTCTTATAGCAAGGCTAATATTGTAATAATCTCTTGCAATGAGGATATTTTCCTTTATGAACATTACTGTAACATCATACTTTCTGGTTACGTTTATGAAATTAACTTATATTCCTAGTATGTTGTACATTGGCGATGTTAATATATATTGATTTTGTTTTATTGTTCAGAATGAAGTTTTACTTTTATTCTGTTTGCATCCATCAAAAGGGGTGCTTCTAGCTTGTGTTATTTGTTATCATGATTATAGTTCTTTTATGTTTTCTATCTTCATATCCTATTCTTGTTAACTACAAAATTTTTGATCTAGGCGTATATTCAATCTCTGGTTAGCTAGCTTGAGGGATGAACTTCTCCTTTTATATAAACTTAGATCCACCATACATGGAAGTTTGGTTCTCTGCCTGAATTAAATTTACTATTCTAGTTTAATGCCAAGTTTATCCTTTCTTGTGCAATAGTGTCGGTCACTACAAACTAATGTTAAGTTTTATAAATTCTATTACCCTGAATGTGCTGTAATTTGTTTCTTTTAATATATTTATATTTTAGTGATGGTAATGATAGTTGTGTGTGCGGTCCTATGTATTTTATTTTTATATTTTTAATCATATGCCTCTATCTTGAATTTCCCCAAACTAACCAGTGTATTTACTAGTTATGATTTAGTCTCCAATTTTTGGTTTTGCTAAACCCCAAATTTCATATGGGGTTTTTTCTCTTGCATACACTCAATGATATACCATGTCAGCAGTCTACTACTAGTGGCTTAACTATTTTTCCATTAGTATCTATAGACGTTATCCAATTTACTTCCCAATCCAAACTATAGTTGGTGAATCAAGATGGTTCCTTGAGCTTAGCACTACCCTAGGGATAATACACAATTCACAGCTGGATGATTTTGGGTTTCCTCATTTTATAATGATTCTATTGCCTCTTCATGTCTAGCGATTTCTTCTTAAATTCAATATAAAGAGAAGGAATCTATCATTAATAAACTATCTCCTTTACTTAAATGGGTGACTTCTAGAGTCATTTGCCTCTCAACAAGTGAAGTCACTCCTAGTTCAATCCTCAAAGTATTTCACTTCTTGAATTTCTCCTAGTATATTTCTGGTTTGGAGATAGATTATTGGATCATATGGGTAAGCAGGTACCTTCCTTACTAAGCTTAATGACCCCCATCTAGTAGTTAATCATTTTTCCTAGTCTAATTGCACATGCATAAATGCATGCAACCTTGTTCCCAAGTAGGAGACCCATACTGATATGTAATCTACTACTCATATTTTTTGTGGTTTTCTTTGTTATAAGCATGCATAAATTAACTTCTACTTCCTTCTAACTACAATGTTAAAAATAACCACATATCTGAGCTCTACCACAAGAAGCTCCCCATCAACATCTTGGTGGAAGGAATGAGACTTCATATAAGGTAAAAAATAATTAGCAGAGGAAATCAACCCTCAGAGGAACAACCATCCCCCTAGGAAGCACGAATTCTGCTTTTTTATTATCTAGAATACCTGAGTGGGTTAGGCCATCGACTCAGAGAATGCCATATTCAGCTGGGCTCCATAGTTTGGTTGGATCCCTCTAAAGGGTTCCTGGAACTAAATTTTGATGGGGCATCGAAAAGGAATCTGGGCAAGGTAGGGGCTGGAGGAGCTATACAAGATTGGACAAGCAAAATATGTAGAGTATGTTTCATAAACCTAGGCGAGGCTTCAAACAATGCAACAGAATTATAGGTCATGGAGCGTGGGTTGGAAACGAGAATTCGAGAAGTAATGATGAACGTGATAGTCAAAGGGGTCTCTACATTAGCCATCCAAGCGACATGTGGGTTGCAATGTGGCACACAATTGAGAAAAGTAATGAGGAACTAGCTTCTGGCCCAGTTAATCCAATGCATTCAGAAACATCTAGAGGTGTTGAAAACTATGGACTTCACCTTAGTTCATCATTTACCAAATGCGTTAGAGGAGGGGGTTGGAAATGTAGGAGTTGAGAGCATCCATTCAATAATCGACGTGGCGTGGGAAGAGTTTTCTAATGGTTAGCTGAAGGAGGAATGTCGAAGGTTGGTGGAGCAAGATCTATCCATGTCAAGAAGGTGGGTTAATAGAGAAGGGGTGGGCCTGAACTAAGAACAGAGACCCAACTAGTAATGTGAATGAATAACCCTCATTACGGATAAACAAGTAGAATTTAGTTGGGAAATGAGAAGGGGCACATGTTTTTCGTACATGGAAGGGGTGATGGTTGATTATGGGAAGGAGGGGATTTCGTTCGCAATAGATCGTCATTTGGATTGGCTCATTAATAGGAGTGGGTGGCAAGAGGAGTTGGAAAGTACGACATCTCGAGGGGAGGCCTACATGAGTATGAACATGGTATTTATGATTCTGTACATACCGCTTGAAGAGGCCAATGAGAGGGAGGATGCCCACAATCTCACACGAATGAACAACAACATCATTGGCATGTTAGAGTTACCGAAAATGTATAGGGAAAGTACTCAAAATTCAGTGAGGAAATTCATGTCTTGGATGCTACCTTTAAATCACACTCAGGAAGCTAGCCTTATTGAGATGAGGCAGAATGTTGGAAGGTGGTGTAACTATGAGTATGTTTTAGCAATTTCTGTAAGGGAAATTAAGGTTTCAAGGAGTGCAATGGCTAAGGTTCGCAATGTTAGAGGTCGGACGAGGTCTAATCCTTAAGTGGATGATCAGGGTTCTAAGACCAGAAAATAGACACACATGAAGGACGTAGTCAGGGAGGTTGCGATCAATTACCATGCGACAATACTATAAAAAGGGAAGGAGATAGTGGAAATATGGGAGAATGAGGCCATAAGATAGCATAGGGTTGTCATGGATGGAAAAAT
This sequence comes from Pinus taeda, assembly GCA_000404065.3. Taxonomy (NCBI): domain Eukaryota; kingdom Viridiplantae; phylum Streptophyta; class Pinopsida; order Pinales; family Pinaceae; genus Pinus; species Pinus taeda. Next base: position 46,947 of record APFE030535550.1, on the reverse strand, counting down.
TGAGGATGAGGAGGATTGGATCATCAACACTGGGAAATCAGAAACCTAGACAACGGTGTACCGAAAAATCCCAGAGACTGCTTGGCATGTCAAGTCTATGGTGGGGAAGCGAGAAGTGGAGGAAACAAAGGAGAGGACTTAGAGATAGTTCGAGAGACAACTCAAGTTAAAGTATATTGACCAGCGACTAAGAGGTATTAAATAGGTTCTCAAGGGTTTGAAGAAGATAGAAAAACCGCAAGATGACATGATTAGGGATATGAACAAGATGTTCTTGATCTACCTGAAGTACATACATAATGTGGATATATTTTGGGTGAAAAGCAAGGCAATTCAACCAGTGTGAGAAATTAGAAAGTTCACAAGGTTAGTGTTGCAGGCAACCACATGCACTCCAATGGAAATCCCAATGGTGGATCTAGGAGCGGGGACGACGACGGAAACAACTCCATCCAAATAGGGATATGTTGTGGAACCCTACTGTTAGTTAATTATGGCATCGACCATTCTTTTGTGTAGTTTTGTTTTATGTTTTTATAGACAATATGGTAGTTATTTTGTAAAATTTAGGTCTAAAGATCCAAACTGTGTAGTTATTAAGATACACAAATCTACAAATAGTAGTAATGGGAAGAGACATTTTGTTGAACTTTATAAGGGATACCAGAGACAAAAAAATCTGATGTCATGCCTGGTTAAATGTGTGATTAAGACAATCTTTTTCTATGGAGGTTTGTTTTCCAATCTAACAGGCCAACTGTCATTTTTGTACTTTGTGTTTACTTAGTAATATAAATATTTTCTACTCACTTATAAAATAAAATAAAATATGTTTTAATATGTGTTATTTTCAATTTTCAATTTTATTTTTATGTTTTTGTATAAGTTAAAAAGAAATGATGCTACCTTTTCAATTTCATAGATTTAACAAATGTATTTATTTTAAAGTGTTTTTAATTAAATTTATTTATTAGTGTGTTTTACTACTCACGGTTGTATTGTCATAGGTGCGATTAAAGCGCCCTGCATATTGATTCAGCCTACAGGCTCATTCTACAACCAAGTATGAGGGGGATGTGTGAGTTTGTCTATCCATCCATTCAATTGACAGGTCTAAATAGAAAAATAATGTCGACTATAATAAAAAATATAAATGAATATGCTATAAAGTAATTAGAAGTAAAAAAAATGTGTGAGTAGGATGTTTAAGCCTTATACTTTTTAAAAATAAAACGTCTCTTTGTACATGTTATGTAAAATATTTTACTGTCAATTATGTATATATTATATATCGTTTAAAACAAATTATGTATATGTCATGGAAAAATAATGTTTTATGGTTTAAATGTTTTTTTGGTCCTATAAAATACAATTTAAACCATGAAAAGTTACACATTATATTTAGCACTTAAAAAAAATATGTATATATCTTTAAATTTTTTTATTTTTTTTGAAATGTTTATTTGCTCTTATAAAATATATATAAACCATGACAAATCACACATTATATTTAGAAATTTGATGATTTGATCTTTCTCAACTCATGTTAAATTTATACTAAAAAAATCTATACTAATTTTAATAATTAATCATAACTTATTTATCTTATATTATTCTGTATAACCAATGCCTCTCTCTTAGTTTATTATCATCATAATATCATGAGTAAAAATTAGTAATATTTCCATTGTGAATATTATTTGTTTGTTATACCCAACGTGTAGTTTCCTCGTGGTTACCGTGGAGGGAGATTTATAACGAGCTACCATGCCATAAGTTTTAAAATATAATGGCTAAGGATAATTGTGAAAACGAGTTGTATTGATAAAACTTATAAATATACATATATACATAACAATATATGTGGTTTTAAATTTATTGAATTTGATAACTATTGCATTTTAAGATTATTTTCTAATATATTTTTTAAATTGAATTATGTAAGTAGTGGAAATGTTTTAGGGTTTGTACATATATCAAGATTGTTTTCTAATATAGTTTTCTAATATAGTTTTTAAATTGAATTATGTAAGTAGTGGAGATGTTTGAGGGTTTGTATAGATATTTTTTCAGTTTTTAATGAATATTGATTTGGGAGTGTGGAGAAAGGAGGATTTGGGAGTGTGGAGAAAGGAGGAGGAAGGCATTTATATGTTGATTTTTACTATTGGAAGTTAATTGTAAGTAATTTGTTGAATATGTAATTTTATGGTATTAGGAGTAGTACTACTTGGAACTTAACTAATAGGCGTGTCTATCTCTATGGCCTTAGGGTTGAGACTTAAGATCTCCTAAAAAAAACTTGATAGAGGGAAGAGACTTTCTATGGGGGTTTTGGTAGCAATAGGAAGCCTAGTTGTAGCTCATCTTTAGGGATTGATATGAGTGTTAGTATAAAACCAAGTTGAAGTTTACGCTAATGATGTTGGTTAAATGATAATTAAGGAAGGGGGGGGGGAGTTTTTTTTAGTCTTTACAACTAAAAAACAAAAAAATGAATATTGATTTGAGAGTATGGAGAAAGGAGGAGGAGGATAAGTGTACAACATTTTAATGAAGATATTCTTAACAAGAGTTAGGAGGAGGAGGAGGAGTGTTTAACATTTTAACTAACATATTCTTAACCCATGAAGAAGAAGAAGAAGAGTGAGGAGGAGGAGGAGTTGTTGTTGTTGTTATTGTAATTTTTAATATTTTAACCAAGATATTATTAACCCATGAATAATAAGAAGAAGAAGATTTGTTGTAAGGAGGAGGAGGAGGAGGAGTTTTTGTTGTTTTTATTGTAATGTTTAACATTTTAACCAAGATATTCTTAACCCATGAAGAAGAAAAAGAAGAGTTGTTGTAATGAGGAGGAGGAGGAGGAGTTTTAATGTTTAACATTTTAACCAATATATTCTTAACCCATGATTTTAACCAAAAATATATTTTTGAAATGTATAAATGGATTCAACACCCTAAGCCATTCAAATTCTATGGTTTTTAAAAATCGCTGCAAGTTTTTGATTAAAATTAATTACCAAATTGTCTTAAAAAATTCATTTCATTTATTAATTAAAATAGGCATTAAATAAATATATATTAACACATACTTTTATTTGAAATTCCCTTAAAATATGTATGAAAAGTTTCAGCAAAAAAAATACCTAAACTAAGAAATGTAAAAAGATAGAGTGGAAATGGAAAATTTCTCCCATTCATTCACAACAACTACTATTAAGTAAGGTGATCGTCAAAGGAGCCTTGCTAGCTATTGTAAAATAAATCTCACTAATAAAATAAAGCCAAAGGTTGTGCTACCCTGAATATTGTGCTATGTGTTATTTGTAATAATTCTTTATTATTATTATATTATTATTATTATTATTATTATTATTTCATTTATAACATTATAGATAAGAAAACATATATACAAATATATCAAATATTGAAAATTGAATCTGTGACTAGTTCTAACTTGTCAACCCATCTTAGCCGAAATTGGGCATAGAATGCTAGCCCAAATCATACTATAGGCTATGGAGTCGATTGATAGTTGCTTCACCTTTCATGTTGTGAGTCTTGGAAATGATTATGTTCTTTTTAATTATATATTTTTTAATTTTTAATTAAAATTGCATAGGAATTCTTAAATTAGGGGATAAATGAAACTTGGCCTGCTCACACATAATATATGGCAATGTGTCTTATTATATAATGATGGGATTAAATTACATGATAAACATGAAAACTTGGAGGATAGAGGCTCTAACTTAGCTACAACTCATACACATTGGAAAACAATGACTTTTAGAAAACACCTCATAACTCATACAAATCTAGAACATTTCTCCATTATCTTAAGTCTTGCCATTATTGGAACAATGGGTTATTTACTACACCCAAGTTTTCTCTACATAACATAAACTTATCTTTTCCTAAAGGCTTAGTAAAGATATCTGCCACATCATCATTTGTATTAAAATATATCAATGGAATTTCCTTTGGCTGCATTTTTTTCTCATACAAAATCATGTTAAATCTTTGTGTTTTAATCTTACATGATAGAAGTCTAGGTTTCTTTCCAATTTGATAGTGCTTTGGTGGTCACACATGATGATTGTTGGTTCATCATGTCTTACTTCTGTGTCTTAAAAAAACATTCTTTGCCAAATTGCTTCACAGGTTGCACTACATAAATCCTTGTACTCAGCTTCAATGGAAGGCAAAGAAATAGTTGGTAGTTTCTTACTACCCCATGACACAATAGTGTTTCCAATACTGAATGCATAACTTGAGGTGGACTTCCTATCATTTTGATATCCCGCTAAATTAGAATCTCAATAACTTATCAACTCAACATTCAAACCATTTGTATACTCAATACCAAAAAAATCACTCCTTGAAATATTGAAGGAATCTCTTGACCACTTTCCAATAAATTTCATGTGGCTTAGCCATGAGCTAACTAATTATGTTGACTAAATATGCGATATCTAGCTTGGTTATAGTCAATTAATTCAAGCTTGCCACTAGTTTCCTATATAATGAGCCATTTACTTCCTTTGTTTCATCGCCACTGATAAGTTTAACATTTCCAGTGGTATAGATATTGATTTACATCCATTCATGTTGAATATCCTGATTAGTTCATGTGTGTACTCACTTTCTGTGACTAAAGTTATGCCATTATCCCTCCAAACTTCAAGGCCTAAACAATAGTGCAAGTTTCTAAGATCCTTCATTTCAAATCCCTGTGATAGACACCTTTTGGTATTTTCAATTAACCTGGTAGGACTTCCTGTTATGATCAGATCATCAACATACAAAAAAATCAACACAATATGGCCTTTTCCATCCCTATTGATATAGATATTTGGATCTCCTTTACTTTTATTAAATCCTATTTAGAGAATAATTTATCAATTATCACATACCAAGATCTGGGTGTCTGTTTTAGTCAATATAATGCTTTCTTTAACCAGAAAGAAAGATGTTATTCTCCCTGTTTTACAAAGTCTTTTTGGCTAAAAATGATAAAATTCTTCCTTTAATTCCCCGTTTATAAATGTTGATTTCATATCTAACTGATTTAACTTCCAATTATTCTTGGTTTCCAATGCAATCATCATTCTAATAGTGTTCATTTTATCTATTAGTGCAAAATTTTCTTCATAATTATCTCTTCTTCCTATGAATAACCCTTTGCTACAAGTCTATATTTATATTATCAATAGTTCCATTAGCATTAAATTTTGTTTTAAACAACCATTTTGAACCTATGGGAACTTTATCCTTAGGAAATCCTGTCAATTCCCATGTCTCATTTGTCATTATGGAATTGTATTCTTCCTTCATTGTATTTCTCTATTATCCATGTTCATTAGCTTCTTAAAATTTCAAAGGTTCAATGACATTCATCACTTTACTCATCAAGGCATAATTCTTATACCTTACTAGTGGCTGAATTTTGCATGATGACCTTCTTGGTGGTTCATTGCTTTCATCCTTTCTTATACTTTGTGGTGGGTCTTTTCCTCCTCTAGGTGTGCTTTCACTTATTTATTTTTCCTCTTCTTTTTGCTCATGTTTGTCAACAAATTATTCTGCAACATCATTTAAATCACAAGGAATATGACATGCATCATAATTGTCATCCCTATGGCCTTAATATGCATGTTCATGGAATAAAACATCTCTACTTGCAAAAACTTTGTGTAAAAGGATCAAACAACTTGTATGCTTTATGATCAAAATAGTAACCAATGAAAATACACTTAATAGACTTTTCATCAAGCTTTATCCTACCTTCTTTTGGAACATGACCAAGCGATTTACTTCCAAATATTCTTAAATGAATTGTTGCTAGTTTATAACAATAAATAGCTTTAAATGGATTCTTATGATTTAAAATTTTAGTTGGACTTCTTTTTTTAAATAAACAACAGTACTAATGGCTTCAACCCAAAAAGCATTGGTAATATTTTTACCTTTCAACATACTCCTTGCACATTCCATTAAGGTTTTGTTATTCCTTTTAACAATTCCATTTTGTTGCGGAGTATGTGGAAGTATGTACTATTGTACAATTCCATTTGCTTTGCAGTA
>APFE030535550.1:13863-39500 GCA_000404065.3 Pinus taeda | reverse complement strand
TAATTTGTTGAATATGTAACCTTATGGTATTAGGAGCAGTACTATTTGGAACTTAACTAATAGGCATGTCTATTTCTATGGCCTTAGGGTTGAGACTTAAGATCTCCTAAAAAAAACTTGATAGAGGGAAGAGACTTTCTATGGGGGTTTTGGTAGCAATAGGAAGCCTAGTTGTAGCTCATCTTTAGGGATTGATATGAGTGTTAGTATAAAACCAAGTTGAAGTTTACTCTAATGATGTTGGTTAAATGATAATTAAGGAGGAGGGGGAGGAGTTTTTTTTAGTCTTTACAACTAAAAACCAAAAAAATGAATATTGATTTGAGAGTATGGAGAAAGGAGGAGGAGGAGAAGTGTATAACATTTTAATGAAGATATTCTTAAGAAGAGTTAGGAGGAGGAGGAGGAGGAGTGTTTAACATTTTAACTAACATATTCTTAACCCATGAAGAAGAAGAAGAAGAGTGAGGAGGAGGAGGAGTTGTTGTTGTTATTGTAATTTTTAATATTTTAACCAAGATATTATTAACCCATGAATAATAAGAAGAAGAAGATTTGTTGTAAGGAGGAGGAGGAGGAGGAGGAGTTGTTTTTATTGTAATGTTTAACATTTTAACCAAGATATTCTTAACCCATGAAGAAGAAAAAGAAGAGTTGTTATAATGAGGAGGATGAGGAGGAGGAGTTTTAATGTTTAACATTTTAACCAATATATTCTTAACCCATGATTTTAACCAAAAATATATTTTTGAAATGTATAAATGGATTCAACACCCTAAGCCATTCAAATTCTATGGTTTTTAAAAATCGCTGCAAGTTTTTGATTAAAATTAATTACCAAATTGTCTTAAAAAATTCATTTCATTTATTAATTAAAATAGGCATTAAATAAATATATATTAACACATACTTTTATTTGAAATTCCCTTAAAATATGTATGAAAAGTTTCAGCAAAAAAAATACCTAAACTAAGAAATGTAAAAAGATAGAGTGGAAATGGAAAATTTCTCCCATTCATTCACAACAACTATTAAGTAAGGTGATCATCAAAGGAGCCTTGCTAGCTATTGTAAAATAAATCTCACTAATAAAATAAAGCCAAAGGCTGTGCTACCCTCAATATTGTGCTATGTGTTATTTGTAATAATTCTTTATTATTATTATTATTATTATTTCAATTTATAACATTATAAGATATATAAGAAAAATATATATCAAAATATATCAAATATTGAAAATTGAATCTGTGACTAGTTCTAACTTGTCAACCCATCTTAGCCGAAATTGGGCATAGAATGCTAGCCCAAATCATACTATAGGCTATGGAGTCGATTGATAGTTGCTTCACCTTTCATGTTGTGAGTCTTGGAAATGATTATGTTCTTTTTAATTATATATTTTTTAATTTTTAATTAAAATTGCATAGGAATACTTAAATTAGGGGATAAATGAAACTTGGCCTGCTCACACATAATATATGGCAATGTATCTTATTATATAATGATGGGATTAAATTACATGATAAACATGAAAACTTGGAGGATAGAGGCTCTAGCTTAGCTACAACTCATACACATTGGAAAACAATGACTTTTAGAAAACACCTCGTAACTCATACAAATCTAGAACATTTCTCCATTATCTTAAGTCTTGCAATTATTGGAACAATGGGTTATTTACTACACCCAAGTTTTCTCTACATAACATAAACTTATATTTTCCTAAAGGCTTAGTAAAGATATCCGCCACATTATCATTTGTATTAAAATATATCAATGTAATTTCCTTTGGTTGCATTTTTTTCTCATACAAAATCATGTTAAATCTTTGTGTTTTGATCTTACATGATAGAAGTCTAGGTTTCTTTCCAATTTGATAGTGCTTTGGTGGTCACACATGATGATTGTTGGTTCATCATGTCTTACTTCCGTGTCTTAAAAAAACATTCTTTGCCAAATTGCTTCACAGGTTGCACTACATAAATCCTTGTACTCAGCTTCAATGGAAAGCAAAGAAATAGTTGGTAGTTTCTTACTACCCCATGACACAATAGTGTTTCCAATACTGAATGCATAACTTGAGGTGGACTTCCTATCATTTTGATATCCCGCTAAATTAGAATCTCAATAACTTATCAACTCAACATTCAAACCATTTGTATACTCAATACCAAAAAAATCACTCCTTGAAATATTGAAGGAATCTCTTGACCACTTTCCAATAAATTTCATGTGGCTTAGCCATGAGCTAACTAATTATGTTGACTAAATATGCGATATCTAGCTTGGTTATAGTCAATTAATTCAAGCTTGCCACTAGTTTCCTATATAATGAGCCATTTACTTCCTTTGTTTCATCGCCACTGATAAGTTTAACATTTCCAGTGGTATAGATATTGATTTACATCCATTCATGTTGAATATCCTGATTAGTTCATGTGTGTACTCACTTTCTGTGACTAAAGTTATGCCATTATCCCTCCAAACTTCAAGGCCTAAACAATAGTGCAAGTTTCTAAGATCCTTCATTTCAAATCCCTGTGATAGACACCTTTTGGTATTTTCAATTAACCTGGTAGGACTTCCTGTTATGATCAGATCATCAACATACAAAAAAATCAACACAATATGGCCTTTTCCATCCCTATTGATATAGATATTTGGATCTCCTTTACTTTTATTAAATCCTATTTAGAGAATAATTTATCAATTATCACATACCAAGATCTGGGTGTCTGTTTTAGTCAATATAATGCTTTCTTTAACCAGAAAGAAAGATGTTATTCTCCCTGTTTTACAAAGTCTTTTTGGCTAAAAATGATAAAATTCTTCCTTTAATTCCCCGTTTATAAATGTTGATTTCATATCTAACTGATTTAACTTCCAATTATTCTTGGTTTCCAATGCAATCATCATTCTAATAGTGTTCATTTTATCTATTAGTGCAAAATTTTCTTCATAATTATCTCTTCTTCCTATGAATAACCCTTTGCTACAAGTCTATATTTATATTATCAATAGTTCCATTAGCATTAAATTTTGTTTTAAACAACCATTTTGAACCTATGGGAACTTTATCCTTAGGAAATCCTGTCAATTCCCATGTCTCATTTGTCATTATGGAATTGTATTCTTCCTTCATTGTATTTCTCTATTATCCATGTTCATTAGCTTCTTAAAATTTCAAAGGTTCAATGACATTCATCACTTTACTCATCAAGGCATAATTCTTATACCTTACTAGTGGCTGAATTTTGCATGATGACCTTCTTGGTGGTTCATTGCTTTCATCCTTTCTTATACTTTGTGGTGGGTCTTTTCCTCCTCTAGGTGTGCTTTCACTTATTTATTTTTCCTCTTCTTTTTGCTCATGTTTGTCAACAAATTATTCTGCAACATCATTTAAATCACAAGGAATATGACATGCATCATAATTGTCATCCCTATGGCCTTAATATGCATGTTCATGGAATAAAACATCTCTACTTGCAAAAACTTTGTGTAAAAGGATCAAACAACTTGTATGCTTTATGATCAAAATAGTAACCAATGAAAATACACTTAATAGACTTTTCATCAAGCTTTATCCTACCTTCTTTTGGAACATGACCAAGCGATTTACTTCCAAATATTCTTAAATGAATTGTTGCTAGTTTATAACAATAAATAGCTTTAAATGGATTCTTATGATTTAAAATTTTAGTTGGACTTCTTTTTTTAAATAAACAACAGTACTAATGGCTTCAACCCAAAAAGCATTGGTAATATTTTTACCTTTCAACATACTCCTTGCACATTCCATTAAGGTTTTGTTATTCCTTTTAACAATTCCATTTTGTTGCGGAGTATGTGGAAGTATGTACTATTGTACAATTCCATTTGCTTTGCAGTATTTCACAAATGTTCCTAATGTATATTCTCGCCCTTGATCAGATTAGAGGATTTTGATTTGTTTTTTTGTTTCATTCTCAACTAAGTTTTTAAAATATTTAAAATTTCAAATACACCACTCTTCTTTCTCATCAAATAAATCCAAGTATATTTTGTGCAATCGTCAACAAATATCAAGAAATTATATACTCCTCCTAATGATCTAGTCCACATAGGCCCAGATACATATGTATACACAAGTTTAAGAATATCTCTTTTCCTTTGATATGTATGAGTAGGGAACTCTTCCCTATGCATCTTCCCTAATGGACAACCTTCACACGCTGAATATAAATGCTTTAATAATGGAATTCATTTTACCATTCTTTGTTTTTGAAGCAACGACAAGCCAAGGTAATTAAGGTGGCCATACCTTTGATTCCAAAGAGCTTTTCTTGTCATGCTAGTGGATTGCAATGCTTGATGATCTTACATGTTTACATTAACCTTGCATAAGCCTCAAACTATCGCCCCTCTTGCTATGTAGAAATATGGTGATAGAATTGAAACTACTCAAGAAATTTAATATAAATTAAGACACGCAATTCTACTCTACTCCTCTATAGAAATTAATTCACAATTTAAAACAACATTTGGAAACATACATCAATAACATATAGAAGTACACAGATTTATCTAGTGGAAACCAACTGGTAGAAATCCCTTAAGTATGATTTCATTAATCATATGAATAGAGAATTTATTACAATTGCTTGCTCGTTCTCAACTCAACTTGCAAGTGAATAACTGTTCTCTCTACTCAATGAAAATATCTGACCCAAACTTAGTCAACTTCTTCCTCCACCTGAGCTCCTATATCCTTGCACAAATCCTAAGGAAATTGGCCCCTATTCTTTAGGAATTTCCTCCAAATTGATTGCACAATTCCCAAGCATTGATCACTGACTGCATGCAACACTTGTACACTCAAGACTAGTCTACAACTAATGTTACATTGCCTTGGAATCTTCACCGCAAATGAGAAATTCGAATTCCTTGCATGCATGAGCTATTTTTAGTTGATTTATCAGTTAACTAGGTGATATTTGAGTTAGACTATTGTCCCACTACACAACTGACCTCCAACTAGTTTCATTAATTGTTAGAACTAGTTTAACTGAGTTAAACTGGAAATAACTGAACTGGATTGTTACGAATTAGCAATCACACATGCATAGCTGAACTCCAAGCCCTCTAACTTGAATTTATTGAGATAACTGAGTGAAAAGAGCCATGAAACCTCAATTAAATGCCTCCAAGTTGTATGCTAATGTGAAAATTTTGAATTTACTCAATTTCACCAAGGCTAAGTCAAATTGATCCTTTCTTGCTACACTTCTCAACACTCCTTCTTAGCAAGAATGGGATTGTCAAACACCCCTATCCTGCACATGTGGAATTCAAACTTCCCTCTTGACAAAGCCTTTGTCAAGATGTTAGAATCTTGTTCCTCTGTCGTATTGTATTGTAGCAGCATTGTCCTCCTTTGCACACAATCCCATAAATGATGATACTAAATATCTATATGCTTGGATCAGTTGTGAAATACCATATTCTTAGAGATCTTAATGCAACTCTAATTATCACAATAGATCACAGTTGGATCCATATCCTCATCAAATAATCCCAAACGTATCATTTTCGTCTAGATCGCCTCACATGCTACTTGAATTGCATCCATGTATTCAAATTCTGCTAAGTTGAGTGCCAAAAACCTCTTCTTCCTTTTGTATCATGAAATTTTTGCGAACCCAACACTAAAAATTCTACCTAATGTACTCTTTCAGTCATATGGACTCCCTTACCAGTCTGCATCTATTAAGCCGCACAACTTCACTCCCTCTGTTTGTCTGTACCATAATCCATATTGGGTAGTGCCTCTGAGGTGCAGTAAAAAGTGCTTAGCTTCCTTCCATTACAATTTGGTCACCCTAAACATAGCTTGGCTCATTTGGTTGACTTCATAGCACATATCTAGTCATGTGTTAATAACATGCATTAGTGGACCCACTAGTGGTCACTAAATGGTAGCATCAAATTCTTCACCTGAAGTGGCATTATCCTTCCTCTAGTTGGTCACTAGAGGTGTCTCCATAGGCTTATAACTCTCCATGTGCAAACTTTGCAGTCTCTCAATGGCATACTTTCCTTGAGACACAAACAATTTCCCATCACCCTGCCATAATTCCAACCAGAGGAACGTAGAAATTATGCAAGTTCTCTATAAATCTAGCTCTAAGAATATGTAGAAAATCTGACTGTAGGTTAACCAGATAATGCAATATAACCAAAGAAAAATACTATAACCTACTTCTAATATCAATTTTTGGTAGCTTAAAGATCAAGCAATCGAGCTGAACAATATAACCAGAAGAAGAATCAATCATCCAAGACACATCAAAATACTTTGGGGAAAGCCTCAGCTAAAAACCCAACTATCTGTATTATCATACAAGGTGGAAATACATAGAGATTATACAAAGCCTTAGCTCTCACAGCTAGCTAGCTCTCAGTACAATCTTCACAGATGCCCACAGGCAATCCTGGCTTCTGACAAGCCTTCCTCTCTGTCCTCCAAGCTCCTATTTCCTTGTGTTGTTCCTCTGGGATGATATTCTCCAACCAAGTGGAAAATTGATCTCACACACTGATCTCACACCTTGTATGAACTGTGCAATCCTCAAGGAACCTTACCTTGACTTCATGCATGAGTTTCCTTTATAGGAAAACACATGCAACTGATAGTACACTATCCTTGACATTTAGCTCAACTGGTTCTTTCTCATAATAGACATGCATGAGTAACTGATGAGGGAATCTTTGGTTATCTAGAGTACACTAGTTGAGTGCATGCATGCATCAACAAACTGATAACTCACAATTAGTTCCTCAAACAGTTTGGAACTAATTTAACTGGACTTAGCTCAGTAAACTGAGCGAACTAATTACAACTCAAATATAACTCAATCTTATCTCCTTAATTAAAGGATAATCTCCTTAATTTAAGAGATAACTCTTGCATGACTTCAGAAAGACTTCTAACTTGAATTTATCCAACTAATTAATCCATAATGAATTAATTAATTATTTCCAAGCAACTAGTGAGACTAAATTCGATTTTAATTCATAATTTGAATTCAAGGACAAATTAAAATTGGAATTTCTGGATTCTATTTTTATCATTTATTGTTGCTATTTTCAACACTCCCTCTCAACAAGAAAGGAATTCAATTCGATCCCGATCGCGAACCTTTGGAATGTTATTCATGCAACACTTCTCTCTAGTGTTGTTTCTCCAACAACTCGAGAAACAAAAAAACATCCAACTTGAAGTAGTATGATGCATCTATCATAAAAGTCTTTGACTGCTATTGCCTCTGTTAACTGAAAACTTTGCACTTTGGCTAACTCTGCCTTTCTGCACTGTTGTCAATCCTTCTCTATGCTCTTCAGTATCTAACTGCTCTAGCCTCTGTCACTTTGATCTCTGACAGAATCAATCACACTGATTCCTCCTACTATTATGTACTTTGGGCTCTCGTAGCAAGGTACGATCCATGAGATAAAACCTCTTAATGGACCCTGCTCAATTTCATCCTTCTTGAGACTATCACTTCACATTGCCCCACCTCACACCTAAAGGTATGGCTGCATGTGATCCCTCTGCCCACTTGGATCTAAATTCCCCCTTAATGGAGGTATCCACATGAGTGGATCTCTTCACTTGATCTCCTCTCTGCTTCTCCAATTGTGGCTCCTCCACAATTATCTGAGACTTCTTCTGGGGCTGCATGTTGAGAGGTAATTTACTCTCCCTCTCAACCACCAAGTCTCTAACATTTGCCTTACTCCTCAAGGCTTTGTATGCATCTTGAACCTCAAGAGCATACAGGTTCTTAACTCGTGAACCGATCTATTTCACTTGTCTCGTGGTGATGTGTCTAAGGAATGCCTTTCCTTTACTAAAGACGACATCGTAGCTTTTGTCCTCCAACATCGTGACCAATACCAAGTTCTTCTTCAGTCCAAGCACATATTTCACATCTATCAAGGTGATAGGAGCTCCATGCTTCCTATGAAAAGCAACCGTTCCCACTCTTGAAACACTATACCTTCCATCGTCACCCATCTTTATGCGCATCTTGAGGTCTTTCTCCTCCAAGGCACTAAATAAAATTTTATGGCAAGTCATGTGGAATGAGGCTCCACTATCAATATTCCAGACACAACCCATCATCAATGACACCATGCATGCTATGAGGGAAAAGTCCATTTCGAACTGAGAGGCTAATGTCTCACCTTTCGATCCTTTCGAGGATCCCTTCTTGGACTTATTCGATGGGAAATTAGTCGCATAATGTCCCATCTCGTGACAAGTAAAGCATCTTACTTTAGACTTGTCACCCTTTTTCCCTACATGAGAAGAATTCGATTTAGAATGGGAAGCCTTCTCCTTCCTTTTCCTTGCCTTACTTGCTAAGGCCATATTTTCTTCATCATCATTCTTTGATGAAGAACCATCTCATGTGCTCCTCCTGATTTCCTCCTGCATCAGATCCGGCCACAATCATTCCCAATATGGTAGTTTCTCCCTTCCATTCATAGAGTCCTGGTAGCTATTCTAGCTCTTTGCAAGGCCAAGGAGAGCGAGGCTCACTAGATCATCATCGGCAGTAGTTATTCCCACACTACCAAGCTCATCTCTGCAAGTGGTGAGCTTGTTCAGATATGTGGAAATAGTATCGCTGTTCTCCATCTTGATTCTTCGAAGCTTATCCTTGAGCGCCAATTTCCTCTAGTTGCTACTTTTCTAGTAGAGGTCCTTCAATGTCTTCCACATTGAAAATGGAGTATCCTTCCCATGGAGACTCGAGATAATATGGTCTTGAACTCCCTCAAGGATGATCGATCTTGCCCTCACCACACACTTCTTCCACTCAGCCAACTCTTGTGCATTAGTTGAAGTTGGCTTTGGGATTTCTTGATCAATGAAATCCTTCAAGCCATTGTCTTCTAATATAGCCTCCATGTGATCTTTCCATGCTATGTAATTCGAGCTACCTTCCAAGGCATACTCAAGTCTCAAGCCATAGAACGCCATTGGGCAAACTCGAAGTATGATAAGAATTCAATTTGCACCTGCAACACCGAACTTCAAACTTTGAATTGTCTTCGTTGTATACTATTCACAGCTCTAATAAACCTGGCTCTAATACAGTGTAGAAATTCTGCAAATTCTCTACAAATCTAGCTCTAAGTCTATGTAGAAAATTTGATTGAAGGTTAACCCAATAATGCAATATAACCGAAGAAAAATAATATAACCTACTTCTACTATCAATTTGTGGAAGTTTAAAATATCGAGCAAGATCAAGCTAAAGAATATAACCAAAAGAAGAATCAATCATCCAAGACACATCAAAATACTTTGGGGAAAGCCTCAGCTAAAAACCCCACTATCTGTATTATTAAACAAGGTGGAAATACATAGAGATTATACAAAGCCTTAGCTCTCACAGCTAGTCGTCTCTCATTACAATCCTCAAAGATGCTCACAGGTAATCTTGTATTCTCACAAGCCTTCCTTTCTACCCTCCAAGCTCCTATTTCCTTGCATTGTTCCTCTGGGATGAGCTTCTCCAACCAAGTGGAAAACTGATCTCACACACTAATCTCACACCTTGTATGGACTACACAATCCTCAAGGAACCTTACCTTGACTGCATGCATGAGTTTCCTTTATAGGAAAACACATGCAACTGATAGTACATTTTCCTTGACATTTAACTCAACTGGGTCTTTCTCGGAATAGACATGCATGAGTTACTAATGAGGGAATCTTTAGTTATCTGGAGTACACTAGTTGAGTGCATGCATGAATCAACAAACTAATAACTCACAATTAGTTTCTCAAACAATTTGAAACTATTTTAACTGGACTTAGCTCAGTAAACTGAGCTAACTAATTACAACTCAAATATAACTCAATCCTATTTCCTTAATTAAGGGATAATCTCCTTAATTTAAGGGATAACTCTTGCATGACTTCAGAAGGACTTCTAACTTGAATTTCTCCAACTAATTAATCCATAATGAATTAAATAATTATTTCCAAGTAACTAGTGAGACTAAATTCAATTTTAATTACAATTTTAATTCAAGGACAAATTAAAACTGGAATTTATGGATTATATTTTTATCATTTCTTGTTGCTATTTTCAACAAGGAAGTAGTGAATGAGACCCATGTCTTTCATCTCAAATTCCCTTGGAAGGTCCTCCTTGCAAGAGATTATCAACTCCTCATCACCTGTTAATATTAAATCATCAACATATAAAACAATGATAAGAAATTTATCTTCTACCAAAATATGATAGAGGTTCACATCCACTTCACTTTTGGTGAAGCCCAATCCAGTGAGATAACTATCAATTTGAGTGTGTCAAGCTTGGGGTGCCTGTTTGAGACCGTAAAATGCTCACCTAAGTCCGCACACATGAGACTCTCGATCAAATGTCTCAAAACATTCTGATTGCTCTATGTACGCTCCCTCCTCAATAACACCATTGAGAAATGTTGTTTTTACATCCATTTGGTGGATCTTCCACCCCATCTGCACAACCAATGCAATAATTGATCTAATGGATGAATAAATTGTTATGGGAATAAGGTTTTCCTCATAGTGGATTCCATAAAGTTGAGAGAATACTTTGGCCACAAATATGGCCTTGTACTTATCTATGCTTCTGTCTACTACATGCTTAACCTTGAAGATCCATATCGAACCCAGAAATGATTTATCTGTTGGTCTCAGGACCACTTCCTAAAAACTATTCTTCATGATGGATTCATATTCGTCCATCATTGCATCAAACCAAAATGGTTTCTCAACTGCTTCCTCAAAAGAGGATGGATCAGTATCTACAAGCTCAGTTATTAGAGCCATGTAGCCATTGTACCTCTTAGGTGACCTCCTTTTCTTGTGAAAATTTGAATGAGCTCCCACATTCTCCCTTGCATCCTGCACCAATCCATTAACCTTCTTTTTTATTTTTATACCTTCTTTGGATGTTTCTCCTTGGGTGGATATCTCCACTTTCCCTCCTCTATGCTCCTCCATTTGTGGCTACTCTGCAAATTCTTGAGGCTCCTCCCAAGGATCCTCCTTTGGAGCTAAAATATCCTCTTCATCTCCCTCTCAAGAGAGCATTTCTTTGATTTCTCTTCATCAAAATTTACATCCCTTCACACAAATGTCATTTTGAGGGAAGGTAAGAACACCCGGTAGTTTTTTGGAGTTTCGGTGTAACCCACAAAAAATCCCAATTATGTTGTTGGTTCAAGTTTATTTCTTGAATCTTTGGAGACATGACAGTAAATAGAGGTTCCAAAAATTCTGAAATGAGACACATCCAGTTTTCTTCCTGAGAAAGCCTCCTTTGGTGTAATCATACCAAGAATATGATGAGGACTATGTTTATGCAAGTATTCTATTGTGTTACATGCTTCTGCCCACAAATGGAATGGTATACCTTGGTCATGTAGCATAACTCTCAAATCTACCATAATGGTTTGGTTCATCCTCTCACCTACCCCATTCTTTTGTGGGTTTTGGGAAGCCATCAGTTCTCCTCTAATTCCTTCTTTTGCACAAAATTACTTGAAGTCATTCGAAACATACTCACCTCCATTCTCGCTCCTGAGAGCCTTCTCCTTCTTGTAAATCTCTTTCTCAAATAGTGCCTTGATTCTACAAATTTTTAAATGTCTCATCCTTCTTCCACATGAACATGATCCAACACTTTATTGAGAAATCATCAATAAAAATAACATAGTACTTATGTCTAGCAGTGGACGTTGTAGAGAAGGGTCCAAAAACATCATAATGGACTCTCTCCAACACTGCATTTGCTTTGTTGTTTCGATCGTGGAATGTGGATTTTACATGCTTCCCCAAGGTATAACCCTTGCAGGCATCCAGCTACTCAAGTGATCCTTTAGGGAGCCCAGTCGTTATTTGTTGGATAATTTTAAGGGTGCCATGGTGAAAATTTCCAAATATATTGTGCCACATTTCACCGACATCACAACTCTATAATGTCTCTACCTTACTTCTTAATGTAGCACAATCTTCCACATCAATTTTATACAAGTTCTTCACATGAACTCTAATCTACTTCACCTGCCTAGTAGCTATGTGTCTTAGAAAGGCTTTCCCTTTACTGAAGATCACATCATAGCTGCAACCTTCAAAAACTACTACGTATATGAGGTTCTTCTTCAGGATTGGTACAAACATGATATCTTTGAGGTGAAGAGGGAATCTCAACTCCTTCTTAAAGGTTACTATACCAATCTTGGTAGCACCGTACCTTCTGTTGTCCCCAAGCTCAATATGCATATAGAGATCTTTCTCCTCTAGGTCACTAAAAAACTCTCTACACCCTGTCATGTGGAACAAGGCACATGAATCCAGGTACAACACACTCACCATTATAGGGTTGGCCATGCATGTGATCAGGGTGAATTCTAGCTCAAACTGTGAATCCAATGCTTCACCAACTGCTTCTCCTGAGTTATTATTGCTAGAATTTTTGTGTGGACACTTTGTATCATAGTGCCCAAATTCATGACAATTGAAATTTTTTATTTTGGGCAAGTCTTTCTTCTTGCTCCCTTGGCAAGATTCTGGTTTGGTTTGATATTTCTCCCCTTTTCCATTATTTCCCTTTCCAACCATTCCAAAATTTTCTTCACACTTTCACTTGGATAAACTTCCATATTTAGTATTTTTCCTAATTTATTCTTGTACTAAATCAGACTATAATCAATCCTAATTCAGTAAGTTCTCCCTCCTGTTCACTGAGTCTAGGTAGCTTTGCCAGCTTTTGGGAAGGCCTAGAAGAGTTAGGCTCACTAGGTCATCTTTTGCAACATTCACACCAACCCCTCTAAGCTCATCCTGAACTTGTGTAAATTTGGTGAGATAATGCACAATAGTATCATTCTTCTACATCTTAATGTTTTAAAGTTTGTCTTTAAGGGCCAACTTTACATGTTCATTACTATTCTTGAATATCTCAGTTAGTGCCTTCCACATTGTGAAAGGAGTTTCTTTTCCATGGATATTGGAGACAATGTGGTCTCTCACTCCCTCCTTGATTATTCTCCTCACCTTGGCTACATCTTTCTTACATTGGGCTAGGTTATGGGCATCAACTGATCCTGGTTTTGGAATTTTTGTCTTCACATATTCCAACAATCTATTTTCATCAAGAACTACCTCCATGCAATGAAATTTGAGCTTCCTTCCAAGGCATACTCTAACCTCAGACCATTCAAGGCCATTCCTCTAACCTTGAGGAAATCCTGCTACATTGAAGCTGCAAATTCGAAACTCTTGAGGATTTCTTTTGAAATTATTGTTCTAATGTAAATCCTGCTCTAATACCATGTAGAAATATGGTGATATAATTAAAACTACTAAAGAAATTTAATGTTAAGAAAGAGATATAATTCTACTCTACTGCTCTATGGAAATTAATTCACAATTTAGAACAACATTCACAAACGTGAATCAATCACATACACAAGTACATATATTTATCTAAGGGAAACCAACTGGTAAAAACCTCTTAATCATGGTTGCATTAATGAGATGAATAGAGAATGTATTACAATTTCTTTCTCACTTTGAGCTCAACCTACAAGTGAATAATTATATACTCTGCTCAACAAAAACCTCTGACCTAGACTTAGTCAATTTCTGCATCCACCTGAGCTCCAATTTCCTTGCGCAAATCCTGAGGAAATTGTCCCCTATTATTTAGGAATTTCCTCCAAATCGATTTCACAATTACTAAGGATTGATCACTGATTGCATGCAAGACTTATACACTCAAGACTATTCTACAACTAATGTTACAATGCCTTGGAATCTCCACCACAATTGAGAAATTTGAACTCCTTACATGCATGATATATTTTTTGTTGATTGATCAATTAATTGACCTTCAAATAGTTCTATTCGCTGTTAGAACTAGTTTTACTCAGTACAATTGAAAATAATTGAATTGGATTGCTACAAATTAGCAATCACAAGTGTATCATTGAACTCTAGGCCCTCTAACTTGAATTTAGCTAATTGAGTGATAAGATCCATGTCAACTTAAATAACTACCTCCAAGTTGTCTGCTTATGAGAAAATTTCGAATTTACTCAATTTGACCAAGGCTAAGTCAAATTGAGCTTTTCTTGCTACACTTCTCAACATGTTTTGATGTTGTAGTTGCCATGCATATATTTAACAACATAATGTGATTTAAAGAATTCAATTTTGAGTTTTTGATCTACGAAATTTCACATGGAGATTAGATTCTTCTTGAGTCTAGGTACATACATTACATTTTGTATTTGTTTGACGGGGCCATTTGGTAAAGTTACACATACATCACCGTAACCTTTGATTCCATGAGAAAGATCATCTCCAATATATATATGAGTATCATTATTATTTTCATGATAGGCATCAAACCATTCTTTTTTTCATGCCATATGAATTGAAGCACCTGAGTCAATAAACCATGCATTCATAGCATCACTTTTTGTAGATAAGGCAACATCTGAAATGAATAATGTGATATTTTTGAAATTATGACTAACTGAGACTTCTTTATCAACAAAAATTCCTGAATTCCTTCTATGCTTGAACTCATCAAATTTTCTTTTATTGCAATCTTTAGAAAAGTGTCAAAGCTTACTATAATATAATTCATCCTTCCTCTTCATATAGGTATTTGTCCTTGATGGTGCAATTCCTTGATGTGGTTTTGGTTGTGATTTTCCTCCTTTGTTCTTGTCCCATGGCTTTCCTTTGTATGGTTGCTTCACTTTTTCTACCATTGCCAAATATGAACATTGATATCTACTAATCAAATTATTTCTTCATTCTGTAAGAGAATACCTATTAATTCATCATAGGTAGGAATTGTTTCTTGAGCTCAAATTCTAATGGAAAACATATGATAATCATCTAACAACCCATTCAAAGTAATTGTTAGTAGATCACCGCTAGAAATATTTTCACCAACAACACAAAGTTTATTAAAAATTTCTTTGATTCTAGAAGGAAAGTCATTAATGCTCTCATTTACCTCCATCTTAATTGAGAAATGCCTCTTTTTCAAAAATAATAGTCTATTAGTATTGGGAGTTTCATACAATTTTTTGAGTGTTTCCCATGTTTCTTGAGATGTAGTACAATCCCTGATGCGAGGAACAAAGTTATCCTTTACGAACATCTACAAGAGTACCTTGGCCTTGGTATCTTTGTACTCCCAATATTGAATTGAACCTGCTGGTCCTTCCAGTTTGGTTTTGTCTCGTGTTACTATTGACCAATCATTGCAACTTTTTAATAGAGTATGTAACTTAAATTTCCAATTTGAATAATTATCTCCATCTCGATTTATAGATTCTTTTAAATATGAATCAACAAATGTATTTTCCATATTAAATGTCGCCAAGAAAAAAATTCACTAGATCTAATACCAAATAAACCAAGATAAATAGATCATAACCAAATCTATGCAATACTTAAAAAAAAAATAGACATATCCCGCACTTCTGGATATCCAACCCCCTTTTCATAAATAAAACCTTCTTATATTCAGTACAATTAAAACCATATCTTCTTTCTCCAAACTTATTTTTTTTTAAACATGGATGAAGTAATCCCCCTTTAACAAAATACTTATTTTAGGTCCCTGTCAACATATCTAAGAAAAAGATGATTATATATATAATTGTGAAACAATAGATCAAACCTTCTAGGCATGTAAATGTTGGATAGTTGGCATTATACATTAGTAGTTTATCTTAGATTCTCTTGGTTATGGCATAGTTAGATAGTGTGTTGAAAAATATTTCCAACCATATGTGGAAGTATGCAAATGGCCCCTTGGTTAAACAGTTATTGATAGTCAAAGTTAGTCATAGTTTTAGTGCCCAAATGCCGAGAACCTTGGAAGCCCGGAAGCTAGTAGAAAGTTAGTTTAGTTTTCCCAGAAGCCTAGAAGATTAGGAACCCAAAGTTTTATTAAATAAATGGTCGGGGATAGTCCTAATTTGGGGTAGCATGAGCAGAGCTGATAACCTTGGAAGCCCAGAATCTAGTTGACATTAAGTGGAGGATGCCCAAAGGCTCAGAAGTTGTTGTAGCGGCTACAACAACCCCCAAAATTTTTTCCTTAGCTTTGTTTTGGAGCCTCCCTACCAGCCATCATTAGTAGCATGTCTTGCACTGTTAAGTACATAGGCTTCATTTGTTTTTCAGTGGCTTCCCAGCTTGTGCATATCAATTTGCTTCACGCCTTTCACAAGATGCCATTCTAGACTTAAGCTAGTTGTAGGCTGAGTAGCTCCCTCAGAAAATTGCGCAATTCTGGAGGGGAACCAACCTTCTCTCCAAAAATTGTGGAAATCTACTGAGGAGCTTGTTGGGCCTAGAAATTGCGTAATGCAGTTAGACAGGCTTCCTTGGGAAAATTACGCAATATAGCTCAACACTGCAACTCAGCCCAGAAATTGCGCAATTCTAGGCAACAGTCACCTACTCCTCCAAAAAACTGCGCAATCCCTCTAGGACAACCAACCCAGCTTCTCCTAGAAATTGTGCAATTCCGAGCAGCAGTCACCTGCTCCTCCCAAAAATTGTGCAATCCCTCCAGGACAGCCAACCCAGTTCCTCTAAGAAATTGTGCAATTCCCTCTCTCAGTCAAGTAGGTTATTGCATATGCCTTCAGGTTGACTGGTTCCCTCCGAGACCAAGAAAAACTAATTTGCATGCATGGACTGCTCTTCCGGAAATAGAAAAAGGTAGCATGCAAAAGGCATCCCTAGGTCTAGGTATCTATTCGTAGCAGCTGGACGTTACATGCAAAGCTCATTTTAGAAACCTCTCTCCAAGCATTTTTTTTCCTAGATTTGTGGCATGTGTGTCATATCTTCGATCTTATAAAAAATTATGAACTGGACACTTCAGAGCTCATTCCTCACATCGATCTAACAACTCTAACATCCCACATCGCATCCAGGAGTTTTCGGCACTTTCATCTTAGCTATTTTAGGGAAATTCTTCTTTTCACGTCTTACATCGTGTTTCTATCGTTTTTTGTGTTTCACTTTGTGAGAGTGTTGTCTGCTTGATTTCAATGAGCGCTTGTTGTTGTTTCGATGTATGTTAGCTTGTAGAAGCACCGTTTCAGTTTTCGTTTGCATCTCACTGTTCTCGCATGCATGATACTGTTTTTGCACTGTTGGTCATCATTGCGGCGACTTGCTTCACACACATGCATGCTTTCCCAGTTTTGAATCCTACACTTACTATTTTCATGCATGATCATTCACTCTTGTTTACACTTTGTTTCACCATACATTCAGACTTCTCATGCTTTCAGTTGCCCATTGGCTGGTCTGGGCTACCTTCGCCTAGACCTTGCCTTACTCGGCTAGCATTGCGCATTTCTGGAAGTGAAGGCTCTACCTTCCCTCCAAAAATTGCGCAATTCTAGCCCAGCACTGACCTCTAGGCTTGCATTGCACAATTTTGGAAGGAAGTGCCTTGTTGGCCTCCGAAACTGCGCAATGCAGTTTTCTGGTTTGCATGTCATTGCTAATTGAAATTGCGCATTGTGCAGTTTCAGTTCTCAGTAGGGCACATTGGAATGTGTATTACATAGTTCTAGTAGTCAATCAGCCTCCCAACTGCCAAGAATGTGCTTTGCATAGTTTTGGTAGTCAGTCTCCTAGCCTCTCAATGAAAATTACGTAATCTTCACAGACATTCACACATGTATATTTCATTTTAGTTCTCCCATTTTTTTTGGTTTTTGATTGACATATTGCTTTTCATGAGTTTTGTTATGTCTCCAAGTATCACAGGTGTTCATGTGCCTCTCACTAGCACAGGTTAATTTCTTCCAGGAGAGAAGAGTCAAAGACATCGTTCAGAGCACAACTAGGGATGTAGTCGATCAAGTATCTATGATATTGCCTATCTATGAAGACATCAAGTTGTTCATGGACAACGATATCAAGATGAAATAGCAGCGGCGTCACAGAGAGTAGAACCATCAATAGCAGCAGAAGGTAGCACACCTGCATGCAACAAATGCAAGAGGAAGGTTATTGACAATGCAGAGGTGGAACAAAGTTGCAAGATCAAGCAAATCCACTTGTGATGAGAGCAGATTTTGAGATTGAGGCTATGAGGTGATGGCACGACAAGAGGATTACATGAAGGAAGAGAGAGAGAAACAAAGAAGGGTTTACAGGTGCTTAAGTGGAAACTCAAGGAAGAATAGGTGTTGCACAGACAACAAAAGGAGTTGTAGTGGGAACAAGCACAGCAGGAAGTGCAACATACACAGATTGATGAAACTACGCCCATATAGGTTATGGACCCATCCAACAGCTAGAATGGAGTAGACAGGGTGAGCAGTGTTGTCGATCGCATGCAAGGGTATTCGTGAGAATGGATGTCATTGTGTGCATGCATGCGATCCCACCCATTTGGAACACTCACCGAGGCGAAGACAAGGAGAAAGTTTGACTGGAGCTGAACATGTATTACGACAAGTTGATGCGCATGGTCACCAACACACACTTGGAGACTAGCAAAGACACTATGCATTAGTATGTTGCTGGTCCATATTCACTCAAGATGATGATGTGTGTGTTATCATATGAGTCGGATAGAGGAGCCATATCAATGTACTCAAATTCAACGGAGGGAAGAGTTCGCTTTCAGCAAGATGTCACCATTGAGCACATAGACACCATCACGAACAACCAAGCTTGGCATCAGTCCACCATTGTCGATCATTGCAAGGATGTCGAAGAGTTTGTCATACCACAACTATCCGAGTGTTAGAGATGTCTTGCATGGCTTGCTCAAGTCATTTTGTCTCACATGGGTACATGTGCAGATTGGATGTAACATCTTGTAAAGTGGAAGTCCAAGTGTCGATAGTTGAATGTAAAAGTCATAGAGTAGTTGAAGAGTCATGAGGGTAGGTGAATAGTCACAAAGAGGAATGTGAAGGGTCACCCCACTCTTTGCTATTTATAGTACCTCATAACTCATTGTACAAGATTTTGGTTAGCCAAGCTTCCGATAGGAGTATCTTAGAGAAAGCTTGGAGAGTATTGTAATTAGCCTTGACTTCTCCATAGTGAAGAGCTACTACATCTCTTTGGAGGAGTAGGTGGTAGTGAATGTAACGTTCCACTACCGGGACTAGTGGTTGGTGATGTTTGTACTCTATGATTGGGACTTTCACTTTTAAAATAATAGATCCAACACGTTTCATGCATATGTTGTTATTGTACTTCAGCTATCTTGGTTTCTCTAATGATATATGTATTTGTTTTCTTATGCATGCATGTATGGACTCTTTCTATATAAGTATGTATGAATCTTACTAAGATGTTTTGTTGTTTTAACCATCACTTTGGATTGTTATCTTACTTTCTTTCCAGTTTGTGATGCATCTTTACTCATGTGTTCCCTTCCAAGCCGCATGCTTCCACAGGTTTCCAAGGGGCACACTCACCTCACTTTCAGTGTGTTAGAACCATTCATGCACCTTCCTTGGCTTGTTGTGCATGTCACACCCTTTCTACCAACAGGGACATATTACTTGCCTCTACATGAAACCGTGGTAAAGACGATATTGTACAACCCACTGTTGGGACTCCTACACCAAATGGTCTGAGGTCTAGTTGGGACTTCTTACTGGGGAGATCCCTTGACATGTTGGCAGGTCCAGCAACATCAACATTTCTGGCACTAGAAGGAGGGCCAGATGACAAGATGTGTCCTCTCATCCATTTTTGAGTCTTTGTACATCAATCATGCATACTCTCAAACTCATCCCTCTGCGATGTTTTTTGTATGCCGAACCTCTCGACATTACGAGGGAGTTTGTTGATCTCTTATCCGAATTCACATATGATGGTGAAGGAAAAGTAGCATGACCTGAGTACTTAGAAGACTTGTATGCATCCCTTGCAGACGATTTCTATGCACAAGAGGCCAATGTGGTTCTTGTATACACACTTTGTGAATCCCCACTATGGTGGTGCTGGAGTTTGCCACCCCACACCGTGCACTCACTTGAGTAGTTCTGTGATCTCATTGATTCTAATTTCCATCATTTTGATCTAGAACCTTTTGACCAAAAAATGTTAAAACAATGAAAGGCCTTACTTGAATTGCATATGGAATTTTCGGACCGCTTCTGTGTATTGCAGTTTCAAGCTCCAAAAAGTCAGATGAATTCCAGTATCTCATACACAGAATATTGTCTTACCAAATCTATCAATCCAAAAAGAAAGTTTAAGCCCAAGCCCTGCTCAACATACTTCGGTGTTGGAGTTGTACAATCACAGACGGACACGGTCGCTGTCACAAGTGATTGTCCATCGTCCCCTCGTCAAAAAACTCCACCACTACATAGTGATGTGGGAGAATAGGCACACACATACGTTCAACTATCACATCCCCCCAACATCACTTCTCTCAATTGTCTCGCATATTGCTCTGCGAATCCCATGGGTTGTCACATGTATTTTGTACCTCAACCTCCATCTTCATATTCTGATGATCCTCTGGATTGCATTGTCTTGTGTTCTTCCATTCTAAGCTCTAAACTTGTTGTGAACGAGGATCAATCTATCGATAAAGTTGGTGTTGCACAACCAAACTGCACTGTTATTCATAAAGAGTATGACTAAGAGGTTGAGCATAAACCCTTGTCGAAGGATGACTCCCTTATGTCCGAGCCTCCTTCATTTTTCCCTAACATCCTTGGCAATTTTTCCATCCTTGAGTTCACGTGTATCTCCGTCTATGGATGCACCCATTGTTTATCACTCACATAACACACCAGATGTCAGTCCATAATCCCATAATGGAGAGGACCAATCATTCTTTGAAAATCCACTTGACTTTTCATCTACCTATTCTAGAAACATAGGTGGTGAATTTTTCCGCTTCTCATCTACTCCTTTGTTTGGTTCATCAGATCATGAGGATGTCGATGAAATCATTGATTTTGTTGATCGTAGCTTTCGTGATATATTTCCCCCATATTTGATCACGATGATGATTTTATTGCAGTTGATTTTTCCAAGCCACCTGTTTATGATGATCTATTTGTGGGCGAAGTTGAAACCCCGCAGATTGTCGAGGCACTTCAGCCCGAGTTGATGGTTATGTTAGGCCCTTGTTGTCCTCAGGTTGGTTTCACTTCTAGTCAGGAAATTGTTGAAACACCCGAGGCTCCTCATCACTCATCTGTATGCAATTAAGATCAATCTCAAACATATATTATTCTTCCGCCACTCGAACTACATGATCATATCGCTCTTGCATTGGAGGAATATTACATAGCAAGCACACGTGCATGACGCAAGTTGCCTTTGTTTCTTTCATTTGCTTGCATGTCATAGTCAAGAGTATGCATATGCTTAGCAGCTGCACGCAATGTTGCACAACATCAGGGTAAGTCCATGGATTGAATGTCATGAACTTTCACTCACCTATGTTCTATGGACACATTTAAACTCAGAGTGTGTTTGTCTTCATTTTTATATCTTTCATGTTTCCTGGTTCGCATAGTTGTGTTGTTCGCGAACCATGCCTTCACCAACATGGGTCGACCAATGCGTCGGTGGCTGCATTGGAATTATCACTTCATGTGAGAAGACCCATGCATCGTTAGCTTAGGAGTAGGAGTAGTGTTTGATTTTGGTTTGTTTTCTTGCTTGCATGTTTGCTTCTTACTTTTCTTATTTGTTTGTTGGCCTACTTGTTTTCTTACTCACTTTTATTATGCATTTACTTCTACTTTTTCTTTGTTTGTTTCTGGTTTTCATGTTTGCATTTGTAGGTTAGTTCGCATGAAACCGTGTGTGACTCCTGAAACAAGTGAGGTAAAGCACAAGAGGACTCGTGAAATTATCAATACTTGGTTATCTGTCGTCCTTCCTCTACATGAAGATCCTGTTGTCTTCAGTCCATGATACATCAATGGAAAATAGGTACTATTTGAAGTGAACCTTGGTGAAAACACAACACTTGCACACTAACTAGTGTCACCTACTCTAGTTGGTTGTTTTTGGGTTAATCCTTGTCAGCTCAGTCAAGTAGAGTAAGGTGAGGGGGAAAACCTTAACAAGCACATCAGAGGTATATATAAACTACTTCTCTAAAGGAACAACCTCTTCTTCTCTCAATAAGTTGGGATCCATATTTCGCCTCTGAAATGAATAAGTGTTATGCACAGTTATGAAAAATGAAAAATGAAAAAATGAAAATGTGAATTTTTTTTGAAAAAAATGAAAAATTAATAAGGTGAAAGAAGAGAAAGGATTCCTACGTAAAGAGTTACTGCAAGTAACTCTGTTGGGGTACTGACCATGCTTGTTGGGCGGAGTGATCCTTGTGTTCCTGTGTGACTTCGTCGGGGTACTGTCTAGGCCTATTGATAGCAGAGAAAAACTAGAGATGAAACTAAAACTCTGATGACCATATGGTTTGTGCACCAATATACCCCTCATCCCTAATTGAAACAACTATGTTGGCTTGGCTTGGAATGTGTGTCGATTGACCGATTTCTTGGAAGATGCTAGATATTACAATCAAGAAAGTGTGGAAACCAAGAAGAAGAGAGAACTAAAAAATAATTCCGAAGGTCTTAGACTTGATTTTCACAAACATGGTCCATTCAAAGAGGTGGAGTTCTACCAGTGTGTCACCAAGTGTTGTAACGGCTACAAAAACCCTCCATAATTTTTCCTTAGCTTCATTTTAGAGTCTCCCTACCAACCATCCTTAGCAGCATGTCTTGCACTCTCGAGTACATAGGCTTCATTGGTTTTTCAGTGGCTTTCCAGCCTCTGCATGTCAATTTTCTTCACTCGTTTCACAGGCTACCATTCTGGACTTAAGCTAGTTGCAGGCTGAGCAGCTCCCTTAGAAAATTGCACAATTCTGGAGGGGAACAAACCTTCCCTCCAGAAATTATGCAAATATGTTGGGTAGTCTGCTGGCTTAGAAATTGTGCAATGTAGTCAGACAATCTTTGTTGGGAAAATTGTGCAATCTAGCTGAGAACTACAGCTCAGCCCAAAAATTGCATAATTCTGGGCAACAATCACCTCCTCCTCCAAAAAATTATGCAATCCCTCTAGGACAGCCAGCCAGTTCCTCTTAGAGATTGCACAATTCCCTCTCTCAGTCAAGCAGGTTGTTGCATGTGCCTTCAGGTTGAGTAGTTCCCTCCAGGACAGAGAAAAACTTATTTTCATGCATGGATTTCTCTTATCCAAATAGTAAAAGGCATCATGCAAAAGGCATCCCTAGATCTAGGGATCTATTCTTAGAAGTTGCAGGTTACATGCAAAGCTCATTTTAGAAACCTCTCTCATAGTGTTGTTTTTTACTAGATTTATGGCATGCATGTCATATCCTTGATCTTATCAAAAATTATAAGTCGGGCACTTTAGAGCTCATTCCTCACATCGATCTAACAAATCTAACATCCCACATCACATCGAGGAGTCTTCAGCACTTTCACTTAGTTGTTTCAGGGTAAATATGCTTTTCATGTCTTTCGTTGCGTTTTTGTTGCTTTTTGTGTTTCGCTTTGTGT
The DNA here is from genome assembly GCA_000404065.3 of Pinus taeda. Lineage (NCBI taxonomy): Eukaryota > Viridiplantae > Streptophyta > Pinopsida > Pinales > Pinaceae > Pinus > Pinus taeda. The sequence goes on along the minus strand of APFE030535550.1, from coordinate 15,851 downwards.
GAGTGTTGTCTGCTTGACTTCAATGAGTGATTTTTTTCATTTCAATGTATGTTAGCTTGTAGAAGCACCATTTCAGTTTTCGTTCGCATCTCACTGTTGTCGCATGCATGACATTGTTTTTTCATTGATGGTCATCGTTGTAGCAACTCACTTCACACGCATGCATGCTTTCCCAGTTTCGAATCCTGCACTTATTATTTGCATGCATGATCATTCACTCTTGTTTACACTCAGTTTCACCATACATTCAGACTTCTCATGCTTTTAGTCACCCATCGGCAGGTTTGGGCTGTCTTTGCCCAGACCTTGCCTTGCCCAACTAGGATTGCAGATTTCTGGAAGTGAAGGCTCTTCCTTCCCTCTAGATATTGCGCAAGTCTGGCCCAACACTGATTTCCAAGCTTGAATTACACAATTCTAGAAGGCAGTGCCTTGTTGGCCCCAAAAACTACACAATGCAGTTTGCTGGTTTACATGTCACTGCTAATTGAAATTGCGCATTGTGCAGTTTTAGTCCTTAGCATGCCAGGCTGGACAATGCATTGTGTAGTTCCATCATTGAGTCAACCTCCCGATAGTCTGGTTTGTGCCTTGCACAGTTTTGGTAGTCAGTCTCCCATCCTCCCAGTGAAAATTATGCAATCTTCAAAGACAGTGACACAGGTATGTTGCATGTTAGTCCTCCAGTTTGTTTTGGTGTTTGATTGACAGATTTTTTGTCATGAGTTTTACTTTGTCTCGAGGTGTCACAAGTGTTTGTATGCCTCTCACCAGCAAAGGTACAATGGCTTCCAAGAGAGTAGAGTTGAAGACACCGTTCAGAGCACAACTCGGGATGGGGTCAATGAAGTGTCTATGAACTTGCCTATCTATGAAGACATCAAGTTGTTCATGGACAAGGATATCAAGATGAAATGGTAGCAGCGTCATAGCTAGAAGCACCATTAGCAGCAGCAGAAGGTAGGACACCTGTATGCGACAAATGAAAGAGGAAGGTTGTTGACAATGTAAAGGTGGAAAAAAGTTGCAAGCTCAAGCAAGTCCACTTGTGATGAAAGCATATTTGGAGATTAATGCTATGAGGCGACGACGCAACAAGAGGATCATACAAAAGAACAGAGAGAAATAGAGAAGGAGTTACAAGTGTTGAAGTGGAAACTCAAGGAAGAACACGAGCTGCATAGACAACATAAGGAGTTGCAGTAGGAATAGGCACAACAGGAGGCACAACATGCACAAACTGATGAAACTGCACCCATACAGGTTATGGACCCATCAAGAAGCTGGCATGGAGGAGACAGGGTGAGCACTACTGTCGATCGCATGAAAGGGTATTCATGAAATGGATGTTATTGTGTGCATACATGCGATTCCACCCATTTTGCACACTGAGCGAGGCGAAGACAAGGAGCAAGTTAGACTGGAGTTGAACATGTATTTCGTGTAATATATTTGACTTAAAAATATATAATAATGAAAATATACCCAGAAATAACAATAGATGAATAGATAAACTTCATATATTTATTAATATAAAACCCTTGAGGTAGGGTAATACCATACAATCACTCCTTAAGGAAGGAGAACACTCCACAAGCCATATGCTTGCCATAAAATATTCCTTGAAATTTCTCAAAGGGGAGTCTCTAGCCTCTATATAAGGTTCATACATACAATAACATGGGTCATTGTAGGTTTTAACCCCGTACAGAAATTACCTGCTTACGAATTCTTAAAACACAGATAATAAACAATGTGAGAGTATAACACATAAAACACATATACATAGAAATTTTCCCCTGGATCCCAAAATCAGGACTACCAACTTGATTTTTCATTATGTTCCTTTCAATGTTACTTACATATTTATACATGCCGAAGCATCCAATACCATGGACCGAAAACCATCACATCCAAAACCATGTGCGAAATCATGCACAAAACCATAGGTAGGTCCGCCCAACCTAACATAGGGTCCAAAACCAAAA
>APFE030535550.1:0-11264 GCA_000404065.3 Pinus taeda | reverse complement strand
AAATGTATTGCACTTTGACTATCACAAAATAACTTGATGTTGTCCTGCAACCTACCAAATTCACCAAACAAACCTTTCAACCAAATCGCTTCTTTGCAAGCATGAGAAGCAGCAATGTATTCTGCTTCAGTAGTGGATAAAGCAACAATGTTTTGGAGCTTTGACATCCAACTAATAGCTCCACCTGCAAGAGTAAAGACATACCCTGATGTTGACCTTTTCTTATCCAAATCACCTGCAAAATCGGAATCAACATATCCACAAACAAATTCACTACTTTTATTATAAGTGATACAATAATCACTTGTGCCCCTCAAATACTGAAGCACCCATTTCACTGCTGACCAGTGTTCTTTACCTGGATTTGCCATATACCTGCTGACAACCTCAACTGCATGTGAAATATCTGGTCGAGTACAAACCATCGCATACATCAAACACCCTACTACATTGGCATATGGAATTTGAGACATATATTCCTTTTCTTTATCTATATTAGGACATAAACTAGAAGAAAGCTTAAAATGGGAAGCTAAAGGGACTGACACAGGCTTCACTTTGTTCATACCAAACATCAAGAGTATCTTCTCAATATACTTCTGTTGTGATAGCCACAACTTACCATTGCTCCTGTCTCCAAAAATCTCCATGCCCAAAATCTATCTTGCTGCTCCTAGATCTTTCATATCAAATGTCCTTGCCATCTGAGCCTTTAACCTATTGATCTCCTCTATTCTTTTGCTTGCTAAAAGCATATCGTCAACATACAACACTAAGATAATGAATATGCCATTACTTAATTGCTTTAAATAAACACAATGATCATATTCACTTCTTACATATTTCTGACTCAACATGAAAGAATCAAACTTCTTGCACCACTGCCGAGGTGACTGCTTCAGGCCATACAATGACTTCTTGAGCCTGCAGACAAATTTCTTAGTGCGATGCTGAACAAACCCTTCCAATTGTTCCATATAAATTTCCTCATCTAAGTCTCCATGTAGAAATGCAGTCTTAACATCTAATTGCTGCAACTCTAAATCAAGCAAAGCGACTAATGCTAACATAATTCTAATTGAAACTATTTTAACAAATGGTGAAAAAATATCATGAAAGTCAATGCCTGCTTTCTCAGAAAACCCTTTTGCAACCAGCCTCTCTTTGTACCTGTCTTCCGTATCATTCACACCTCATTTCAGCTTGAAAACCCATTTACAACCCACAGTTTTCCTGTCTTTCACAAGTTGAACCAGATCCCATGTGCCATTCTTACCTAAGGCCATCATTTCGTCCTTCATAGCTGCTTTCCACTTGTCACTTTTCGAACCTTCTACAACTTCCTGATAGCACAGAGGTTCATCGTCATTAGCAATAAATGCAACTGAAGTAACATAATCATCATACCTTTTCGGAGGGCGTTTGATTCTTGTAGACCTCCTTAAGGATGTTTCTGGTGCTTCCTCGATTGGCTGACTACCATCTGTAGGAACTTCTTGATGATCAGTATTTGAGACCTTTTCATGATCTATACCTGAACCTTGTTCATGATCTGATTCTGAAACCTGTTCATGACTAATATCTGAACTATGGTCATCATGACTATCATTAGAAGTGTTGTCAAACTGAATGTGCTGAAAATCAGATACATCACCCTGTTTCAATTTATTATCTACATCTAACTGTACAAGACAGGATTCATTAAACTTTACATCTCTGTTGATAATGATTTTGCGGGTAGTAGGATCCCACAATCTATATCCCTTTGTTCCATCACCATACCCAACAAAGATATACCTTTTAGACTTTGGATCTAATTTAGTTCGTTGATGTTTAGGCACTAGAGCATATGCATCACACCCAAACACTCTGAGTTTGGAATAATCGCAAGGGTGACCTTTCCATACCTCTTGAGGAATCTTGCAGCCTATCGCCATTGATGGTGATCGATTTATCACATAACAAGCCGTAGCCACAGCTTCTGTCCACAACTCCTTCAGCAAACTGGTGTTACTCAGCATACTCCTTTCTCTCTCTAAAAGAGTCTTATTCATGTGTTTAGCAACTCCATTCTGCTAAGGAGTATACACCGTGGTATTATGTCTCTCGATCCCTGCATCCTTGCAATAGTTGTCAAACTCCTTGGAAGTAAACTCACCACCATTATCAGTTCTTAAACATTTTATAGTTCTACCAGTGTTGTTTTCTACCAATGCTCTAAACTGCTTAAAAGCTGTAAAAACATCAGACTTCCTTTTCAACATGTAGACCCACACTTTCCTAGAAAAATCATCAATAAACGATACAAAATATGACAAGCCACCATATAAGGTTGTAGGGGCTGGACCCCAGACATCTGAATGGATATAATCAAGTATTCCTTTACTAGTATGTTTGCCTATTTTTAACTTTTGTTTACTTTGCTTTCTAAATAGACAATGCTTACAGAAATCTAACTTTCCAGACTTTAGATTAGGAATTAATTTACGATCAACCAAAATTTTTAATCCTCTTTCGCTCATATGGCCCAACCTTTGATGCCATAAGCAAATGGAACTACTATCATGTTCAGACATCGTAGACACATGATCTGATCCTGTTCTTCCTTCTAACTGAAATAGATTTCCTACCTTCTTAGCTTTCATAACTAGTAAAATACCTTTATAAATTTTCATTACTCCACCTTGAATTACAGTTTTATATCCATTTGTATCAAGTGCTCCTAGTGAAATTATATTTTTCCTTAAATCTGGTACATGTCTCACATCAATTAACATTTTGGTTGTCCCATCAAACATTTGCAGCTGTATACTCCCTATTCCCACAATATTACATGTGACATCATTACCCATGTACACGACTCCATCATTAATTGATCTATACGTCTTAAACCATTCTTTATGAATACACATGTGGTTTGATGCACCGGAATCTAACAACCAATGTTGATCATGATTTGACAAATTAACTGATAACACTTCATCACTCATACCTAAACCAGATGCCGAACCTGTATCTGTCGTGTTTGCTTCCTTTTTCTCTGTCGAAGAATCTTCTTTAGAAGTTTGCTATTGCTTCCAACAGTCCTTCTTCAAATGCCCCGATTTGCCACAAAACCAACACTTTACCTTACTCTTCTTCCCTTTCGACATTGAACGCGAGTCACTCTGCCTACTGGAGCGTCTTTCTTTAGAACGACCTCTAACCATCATTGCTTTTGATGTAGAGGTTTCTAAATGCGACCTTCTCCTTTTTTCTTCAGATAATAAAGATGCAACTACATCATCAAACTCAATGGTTTCTGATGAACTAAGACTTATAGAAGTAACAAAAGGATCCCACGACTCGGGCAACGAGCACAATAAAGTAATAGCTTTGTCTTCGGATCAAAATTTTACTTCTATACTTTCTAATTGCACCAGAAGAGTAAAAAAAGCATTCAAATGATCAGTAATCGATCTACCTTCCTTCATTCGCAAACTGTACAACTGTTGCTTCAAGAGAATCCTATTGGTTAAGGATTTTGTCATGTACAGCTTCTCAAGCTTCGTCCACAAACCAGCAGCTGTTTTCTCCGACAAGATATTAAATAAAACATCATCTGCCAAACACAGCCGAATAGCACTCACTGCTCTTTCATCCATCTCGTCCCACTCATCATCTGTTATGTTGTAAGGCTGTTTGGATTTGCCCATCAATGCCTTTGCCACACCTTGTTGCACAAGTAGATCGTACATCTTCACCTTCCAGATCTCGAAGTTGTTTTTGCCATTAAACTTCTCGATCTCAAAACAAGCACTCTGGGTTTTCACCATATTGTATCAACCAAAAAACAATCTCCAATTCCAACTTGTTAATCAATCAAATTAATATCTAATAACAAATGACTTCGCCTTCTACTGTACTGCCTTTATTCTATCAAAAAATCGTTCTGCTGTACAAACTGCAAATTATAAATGAAAAACCAAATAAAAAATTGCAGTTTTACCAACACAGTCCTCGGTCGGCGCATTGGCGTTATCTTAACAGCAGACAATGAGTACCAAAATTGGCACAACCTTTCCCCTCGGATTTGCGCCGATCAGGATCTTGCCGTGGCGCAACTAATAAAGTCAGATCCGTGCCAATTGGTGCCCTTATTCCCCGATTACCCGCACCAATCCATTCACTGGATATTATTGGCGCGACTGTTTCATCAGAAATCACGCCAATCACCAAAGCTCGGAAAACTCCACCTACAGCGATCCTGTCACACGCACGCACCCACTCCAACACACTCTGATACCAATTGTTGAAGCATAACAATGTGCAGCAGAAACTAAAAGACAAAATACAGTATAAAAACATACACAAATGACACAATGATTTAACGTGGTTCACCCAACCAATCTGGGCTACTTCCACCAAATAGAGGCATCGGAAATCTTATTTATTTTATTTTTTTCCCGATTAAGACTAATTCTATTAAGCAAAAATATTGTACAAGAGGTTACATTCTAGAGATGCTGGACATCGGCAACCCGAAATGATAGGACTATCAACCTCGGTTCCGGAGAAGGAGTTAAGCAAGCAAGGAGCTACAGCAAAGCACTGGAAGCAAAAGAAGCATTGAAAGCTACCCTGAAAGGGTAGAGGTTTCAACACGAAGCTTTTTCCCTTTCCTTTTTTTCACTTCAACCCAACCATTTTGGGGTCGATGGGCGATTACAACTTGAAGATTAGGTTCCTCCACGGGGGAGCCCTCCTTTTCTGAATCCGAGGAGGAGGACAAGTGAACACGTTTCTGAGAAATGGCCGAGTCGGAGGAAGGCACCAGACCCTCGGTGGAAGGGGCCACGAAATCAGGGGCCAGATTCAATTATTCATTGCTATCTTCATCTTTAGAGCTGGAGGACTCAGAATCTGCTACTGGAGGAGGAGAGCAGGGAGCCCATCGTTTGGACTTGGGCTTGGAGACGTTGGCCTTGTTCTTCGTTGCCGGGCGAGATGGGCATGTGTTCTGCAAATGCCCAGATTGGTGGAAATGGTGGCACCGAAAAGCTGTATTCTCATAATCCAATGTCTGGGTCCAGACAAAGTCGTTTATCTTGAGATTGATTTGTTCTGGAAGACCTTTACTCAGGTCTAACTCCACACATACCCTTGCATATGAGTAAAGACATTTGGATTCCCGCCATAAATCTTCATGTAGGAAGCTGCCCAAGGTGTCTCCTATAGATCTGAAGACGTGAGTACTCCATAGGTGGGTAGGTAAGTTTGGAAGCCGTATCCATACCGGTGTCTTGGTAATGACTGCAGTGGCTGGATCAAAATCTGGGAACCAAGGAGTGAAAAATAGTCTTGCATTTCCCATAAACCAAGGGCCCTCTTTGAAGGCCTTTTCATAGTGTTTACTGTTATCAAATAGAACAATGAAGTAAACTTTCGAACAAAAAAATATCTTACAGTGATGTGTCCAGTTTGCATGGATCCATGCATATAGATCCTGAGATCGCGGCCATAATCCATTAAATCTGCAAATGATGGCTCTTTCTGCAAAATCTTGAAGATGGGAAGCCAGATCTTCATGTATGAGTTCCACAGAGGGTACTTCTTCAATCTTTTCAACCAAGAAGACCTTAGGTTTAAGGGCTTCCGGGGGTTTGGGGTTCTCAGAGTGAACTACGTCCTTGTATGAGAAAGGCCAAGTAGAGGAAGATTGTCCTACTGCGCCTCCTCTCAAACGAAGTGTCGCCACCACCATGTTGTTCCTGGAAATGTTGTAAGAAGAGAGGGGAAGAGGGTCTTCAAGTTGTTTACCTTGAAAGAGAAGTCGCAGAAGGCTTGATGGGATCCCCATTCTGTGCTCTAGATTCAGTTTGAGTTCCTGCACCAGATCTGAAGGGCTGACCCATTGCATGATGGTTCTGCCTGTAGGCTGAGAAATTTGTATCTGAAAGGATTCAGATAAGGGTCTTGACCCCATGCAGATCTCTCGATCTGGCCAGAGCGTGGGCTTTTCTGCCTTCTGGGGGGCCAGATCTAGCATATCTTTTTCAGATCTGAAGTTGAGACTGCATTTCGTGGAGTCAAATGTGCCGAGCCACACTTGAACTTCCGTCCGTGGATCCCTGATCTCCACTGCGAATCTCCCCCAGGGCTACTTTCTTACTCCCCTGAAATGGGTTCCTTTGAGGGCCCGAGGTTCGATCTCGTGATCACCGAACCCCCCTCTCGCTCTCTGCATGATCTCCACAGCCAGCTTTTCATTTACTCCATCTTCGAGACCTTTAAAAACTCTGAGGCTCTCCACGGCAAATAGTTCAAAGTTTTCGAGGGAAACTTCGAGAAGAGGAGACGGCTGGAAGAATGAAAGCTTGCTAGATTTGTTATCGAGCCTGGATTTAAATTTTGACGCCCTCCCGCTGCCAATGGCGGAGGCCGGAGAGTCCTCCCCTACAAAACCCTATCTTTCGAGCTTATTTTTCTCCGCAACAACTTCCTCGTACTGCTGCTTGAGATCATCTTGGTCCCGTTCAAGCTGCTTCGTCTTCCAGCACCCCCGACGGTTCTGGAGCCACACTGCTACCTGTCTCGGATGGAGACCTAAATCCGCTGCGAGCTGCATCTTCCCTCCTGATAAACTTCGGCATCGAAAATCTTATTATTAATCAGGAGATTACAAATAATTATTTCCTCACACTCTCTAACTCATCCCAATATCTATACGGGCATATATTTTATAGCTAAGAGAATCTAACTGACTTATAAATCCTCTCACAACAAATATAGGATGCATTAACTCTTTCCCAACAAAATAGAGCTAATATAGCAACAAATCCTATTGTTGTCACCTACTTGAGATTTTTGCCTAATTTATTAAAACCAAAAATCTCAACGGCAACTCCACCAGATCCCAAGCCTCATTTTTGTGCAAAGATGCCATTTCATCAACCATGGCCTCTTTCCAGAGTTTTCCATCCTCTGAATCCACTGCTTCCTTCACATTTCTGGGATCATCATCAGTAACAGACAAATAAAAATTTGAACAGAAAGCAGATGGACTATACCTTTCTGGCTGCCTTCTTTCTCGAACTGATCTTCTCACAGCAAGAGTTTGTGGCTCTTCATCTTCTGATTCCTTCTCTGCTATAGAGTCTTATTCTTCCTCCTTTATTCAAACTCTATCTTTACAAGTTCCTTTGGTTGGACTTCATGTTTAATAATATCTTTCACCTCTCTGAACACCACATATTGACTGTACACAACCTTCCTTGTTACTGGGTTCCAAAGCTTATAACCCTTTAAACCATCCTTATACCCAATAAAGATGCACTTTTCAGATTTACTATCCAACTTGGTTCGTTTCTCCTTTGGAACATGTACATATGCATCACATCCAAATACCCTCAGATGTGAAAGAGAGGGTTTCTTACCAATCCATACTTCTTGTGGAGTCTTATCCTACAACACTGATGAAGGTGACCTATTGACCAAGTAACATGCAGTATCCACCGCCTCTGCCCAGAATTCCTGTCCTAACCCGGCACCACTGAGCATGATTCTTGCCCTTTCCATCAACGTCTTGTTCATTATTTCTGTGACTCCATTTTGCTGAGGTGTATATGGAGTAGTCTTCTGCCGTGCTATACCACACTTCTTACAGAATTCTTCAAATTCCTTGCGGTAGAATTCTCCACCATTATCTGTCCTCAACACCTTTATCTTCTTCTTTGTCTGATCTTCCACGAGATCCTTAAATTATTTAAACCTATCAAAGACTTTAGATTTCATCTTAAGGAAATATATCCATGTATTCCTTGAGAAGTCATCTATAAATGATACATAGTATAGAGACTTACCCAGTGATGGAACCTTCACAGGTCCAAACACATCACTGTGCACGAGTTCTAATTTCTATTTCACCCTCTTAACACTAGAGGGGAAACTCACCCAATTCTGCTTCCCATATACACAATTTTCATAGAAATAAAAATCCAAAGAGCTATTACTCATACCTTCTACCATACCTTTACCATGAAGTATTCGAAGGCCCTTCTCTCCAATATTTCCAAGCCTTTAATGCCACAACATGGTCTTCTCTCCAAAGACCACGAGATTTTCTGCTCCACTTTCAGGAACCACAAAAATGTTGCACCCATCAACAACAGTGCTACCTTGCAGCTTGTACAGAATTCCAATTCAAACTCCCCACATCAATAACAATGCTCCCCAAACCATTTTGCAGGTATCCTTCTCGAACACTGTTTTTACACCTGCATCATCTAGCTTGCTTACGGAAATTAGATTTCTGGAATATGTACGAATATGCAGAACATCCGGAAGTGTTCTAACCCTTCCACCTTGCAACTTCAACTTTACTTTTCCACGACCAATGATTATAGCCTTCTTGTCATCCCCCAAGAAGACATCACCACCATCATATTTCTCATACTCGCAAAACCACTCTTTATGGGGAGTGAAGTGAAAGGATGCACCTGAGTCAATCAACCATGCCTCATGATCTACATGTGTACATTGAAGAAGCCAAGTACACATCCCCACCTTCATCTGAGGTGGTTTTCGCCTTTGTAGAAGGAGCATCATCAGATCTCTTTCCTTTGTCAGGAGCTTTAGATTTACAATCCCTTTTGTAGTGCCCTTCCTTTCTGCATTTCCAGCACACCACCTATATAGGTTTTCCTGGAGATTTAGATTTCCCTCTAGATTTAGATCTTCCACTCAATGACTTATTTTTGTTTCTGTTATGAGATTGTCCTCGTACAGACAAGGCATCACTATTCTAGCTCTCCATATTTTTCCGTCTCATCTCCTTCGTTAGCAAGGATGAGACTATTTCATCAAACTGCAAGGTAGTTGCATTGCTACCTATTGCAACAGCTAGACTATATCACGAATCTGGTAAAGAACTTAACAAACTGATGCACTAAGTGAAAAGAGATTTCATCCTTTTCGACTCTTGGTACATCTAGACTGGTTTAATTAATTTTATGAATATTTTAATGTGATATGTACAAAAAGGTAAGTGTATTGCCTATTGTAAATTGTTGTCTATAGATATTTACCATCCATTTAATTTTAATAGCTATCCTAATTTATGATCAAATTCATAAACTCACACTAATATAACTCCTCACTTTCAGGTAATCTGTAAAAATATTAAAAAAAAAATTAACTAATTTTCAACATTTCTGAGCAAGCTTAGAATTTCTAATCGAAACTACATAATTAACAAAGTTTTGATGACAATTATTTTCTTCATATTTTGTATTTTACGCTTAATGTCAAATCATGTCATTTAACCAAAAATTTATATTGGTTAATAATGATGTTCATAAACTCACACTAATATAACTCCTCACTTTCAAAGTAATCTATAAAAATATTAAAAAAAAAAATTAACTAATTTTCAACATTTCTGAGCAAGTTTAGAATTTCTAATGGAAACTACATAATTAACAAAGTTTTAATGACAATTATTTTCTTCATATTTTGTAGTTTACACTTAATGTCAAATCATGTCATTTAACCAAAAAATTATATTGGTTAATAATAATTACTTTGTGAGATTATTTAGCATTTCATTATTTTTTATTGGGGTTAGAGGGATTTTATCATCTTATCTAAACTTCTAATTTATCAGTAAATTTAAATTTTATATTAAATGTACAATTTTTTTCAACACAAAGTTGATTATTATTTATTTTAATTATATATAAATAATAAGAATAAAACATCAACCCATGGGACTTTGGATTGACAGTGAATGGGTGGATTGTCAAGGCACTTCTTGCGATAGGTCACTAGTTCAAATCTCTGTGGGTGCTTACCTACCAAAAAAAAAAGGATCAAATTCCAAATCTAAAGAGTCAGTGGAGAAATTAAATGTAATAGTTTGGTCATTAAAATATGGATGCGTCATGTGTTGTTTATCGGTAAATTTGTTCAGAGAGTTAAACTTAAATGTAATAGTTTGGTCCTTAAAGTATGGATGCATCTTGTGTTGTTTATCGGTAAATTTGTTCAGAGAGTTAAACTTTGTTGGATTCAGATTATTTTTTTCTTAAAAATATGATAGGAGTTCTTGAATCTTGTTTTTTATGGTGGAAATATATTCAACACCATCAAAAACTCCTGGGGCAATCAAAATCTTGAAGCTTAATATTTGTAACCAATATTTCCAAAAAAAATTGTAGCTTTTACCCAAATTGTGCCGGAATTTCCATCATTTTCTAGAAAAAATTGCAACCTCATTAGACTGCGTGGATGCATTGAATTTGTTGGTCAATTTCAACTAATGAGGTATGAGGCATTTCCAAAAAAGATCGAGTATGAATCTGTTTGGTTCAGAGAGTATAGGTAGATGCATTATATTTAATTGTCTAAGTCCAACTGACCACGTACGAGGTATTTAAAAAAAATGTTTGATCATGAACCTATTTGCACCATGAATTAAGCCAATGATTGGCTCGATGCCTTTTCATCTTGTCTGTTGGATGGGAATAAAGTGATATTCAATGGACAAGATGGAAAATCATTGAGCCAGTCATTGGCTTAGTGCATGGTTCTTAATATTTTCCTTCCCGAGATGCATTGCATTCAATTGTCAAATTCCAAACCATGAGGTACTTCAAAAGCACAATGTTTGATCATGAACCTGTTTGCTCTAGCTAGGATGGAAGCATGTAAATTAATTTTCAATTTTCACTTGGATCTTTTCAAAAATGTTTTTTTATGAAGTCGTAGTTTAACTAGGCTTCAAATTTCCCCAGAAAATCATGGAAATTCCTACAAGATTTTGATAAAATAGGGCAATTTTTTTTGTTTGTAAATCCAGGTTACAACTACTAAACTTCAACATGTTGGTGAAGATAGTGTTCAAATTCATTTGATGTATATTCTTTTCCATTATCAGTGTGAATAGACCCAATATGAGATTGTGCATCATTTTCAATCCATTTATGAAAATTCTTAAATGTTAGGAAAGCATCAGATTTGTTCTTCAATAAATAAACCCAACACATTCTGGTGTAGTCATCAATAAATGTCATGATATATTTATTTCCATTTGCAGAAGGAACAGGCATTGGACCACATAAATCTGAATGAATAAGCTCAAGCTTCCTATGTGCTCTTGAGTGTGAGTCATGAAATGACTGTTTACTATGCTTTCCTAGAATGCAAGCATCACATTGCTTAAGTTTTCTAGGAATTGTAGGCAAACCAGCCACACCATTTTTCTTCAATAAACGGAGACTGTCATA
>APFE030535547.1:0-14381 GCA_000404065.3 Pinus taeda | reverse complement strand
ATATATATAACTGAATCTTCAAAGAGTTTTTTCATTTGAGGTTCCAAAATATATTAAGTATTTCGTGAACGATAACCTATGGATATCTTGTCAATCGGTAACCTAGAATGAGAAGATGGTCCTTCCCCTTAGAATCCCCCTTGTTAGGTCATTATATTGTTGGCTTCACCAAAAAAAGGAAGTCTTTGTTTTTGAGGAAAACTACACATTTTAACAAGTAGTTGTTGCCTACGCTACCACATCTATGAGTAATTCATTCAGTTAAGATTTTTCTCATTTGAGGTAGTGGGTGGCCAGGCACATCAAGGGAGGAGTATCTAAATGGAGGAAGCCCACAACCCAAAACCCCCACAAAACTAAAAACCCACAAAAAACCCACAACCCAAAACCCACAAAAAAAATGAAAGTCCACACAAAACCCACAAAACTGAAAACCCACACAAAATCCACACAGTTGAAGCTAAATTTTAGAAAATTAGCCAAAACCCACATAGGTGAAGGTGTTTAAAAACACACACACACATGCAAAACAAAGGCGTAATAATCCAATTCGGCTAAATGTGTTAAACAAAACAAGTATTCAGGGTGGTAAGACAGTGTCCTACCTTCTAGTCATCCAGTCGTTGTTTCGTCGACTTTCTCCATGCCAAAAAGCCACAGGAACCCCAAATTCTCCAAAAAATATAGCTCTGACTACAACGATCCACAAGAAAACATCAACACATCGTTAGATATCCCCAAATCTGTAGAAAAAAATGTGAAATTCAAGCTCACAAATTTACCTACAAACCTGAAAAATCTGTTCGAAGCGCGAAATAGCCATTACGCCTCAGGGAGGAACACAGACGAATAATGAGCACATGCCACTAGATGAAGAAGAAAAACCAGTCGAAAAAACAAGGCAAAATAGACAAACACAACCAAACAACCTTTAGCACGACCATCTCTTCTGCTCCATAAACCACTTCCTGTATCGCCGAGGACTATTATGGTAGTGATCGCCATTGGAGCAGTGGTGCAAAACTACCCGGAAGTGCAAACGGACAACAACAAGACCCGAACATAAATGAACTCTGCAAAAAATAAGCTGCAAACACTATGTCGTTACACACCTTAAACCCCAAGTTAAATTGTTGAACTGGTGGCTATGTATGAGCAACAAGTGGATGCATGCGAGGGAAATGTCTTGTACGATGGGTGAGGTTACTAGCATGACATTAGTGTGGTCTAACGTGGAGGCAGTCAAGCACTGGTGGCTCTCCCCTTGATAAATTGTAATTTTAAATGTAATGAACGACATGAAAACACGCTGACCTCACCCCAATGGTTAAATGTGCCTGTCTAGTATCGTGAATCTTTTGGCACGAAAATCATACTGACATGCTAAAATTGAAGATGGTGTGAGCAACACAGGTTTTGTGGGAAGTATGGCTAGAGACGGTGCCATTAATCAGCAAACAACCACCTTGATGAATGATAAAGTACAGTTTGCATCCATTCTTGATCATCACTACTTTCCATCCACTCATCAATACTCACGAATCAGGTTTCTTCATTTTGAGGGAAGTCAGAAGCTTTTAAGGTTGTTTCTCATTGTGTAATAGTTGAGTCTAGTGACTTATTCTACAGTGCAATATGATGTGTAATGATGTAGGTCATCAAAGTTGAAGTTTTATTCTTATATGTCTAAATAAAAAATATAGAAAACTAAAACAAAAAAAATTAAATAACTATACAAAACATTGAAATAATCTAGACTCATAAAAAAATTGCACTTGAAGATATTGAATCCCTTTAAGCTCATATTAGATTCGTATTTAAGATGGGTCTATGTTGGTTAACAGTAATCCAACTACAAAATGTCTATTGTTCCAATCACCCATTTCTCCCGGCTCTTCCCCTTGACGTGAGTGTAGGTGGATTCATGGCAAAGGAATATGAGCGAAATAGTGATGCAAGTGCCTTCTCTTTGTGAAATGAAAAGCTGGTCGTGCACGGATGCTGGTGCATGAGAATTCATAGTGTCTACTACCAAATGAATTGGAAGATTTGGAATTGTGATGAAACCTTAAACTTCTAGCCAAATTCTTCCCTAATATCTTTCCTTTCTTCTTCATCACTTGGAGATCTTGTAACATTTTGTGCTACTTTGCAAAACCTTTATTTATAATAAAAAGGGTTATCCTCAACATATTCCACAATTGTTTCCTCATTCCAGGTTTATGGCCTGGAAACTGAACTATGGCCATTCTAACTCTACGTTTGCAGGTATATTGATATATCAAGATATAACTGACTAGTGAATGAACATACTGAAAATGAAGAAGAAGATGCTCAAATAATGAATTGAAAGACAATATATTAGAGACAATACATTAGTGAATGATAAGGAGGGTTTATATAGGATCTTGCTCAGAGCTAAGGCGGGCATTAAGATCAAAATATTTACTTGTCCATGTGCGTAACATAGGATGAAAGTTGGTGGATGGTGAAAGGACAGGACCTACTTACTTGGACGGTGGCATGTGGAATTGATGACCGAGTGACCTACTAATGAGAGGAAAGCAACCTTGTAAAGACCAATGTTAGTAATAAGTTGTTTACATTTCTTTTTTTTTAATATTCAATTTAGTTTTGTTTAAAAGGAAATTAAGTGTTTTTCAACTTAAGTAATACTAGAGAGCATCTTTATGTGGTTGTTGATTCTAGGAATATTCTAGTATTAGACGGAGATGGGAAAGGTCAAATAATTAACCTCTTCATAGCATTTTAGAATATTGTAGTTATTCATAATCAACTTAATCTTAAGGAATATTATTGAGCTGAGAGGCTCATTCAATAGCCTAGTGTGATGTGTAAGGGTGTCTGTCCGTTATCAAAGTTGGAATTTTGCTCATGTGGGCCAAAATAAAAATTTTAAAAAATAAAAATAAATAAATAACTATACAAAACACTTAAATAATGTCAACTCATAAAAAAATCTACACTTGAAGGAATTGGATCCTTGTTGGCTCATGTAGATCCATATTTAATATGGATCTATGCTAGTATATATTTATTGATCTCAAAGTACTTAGAAAATAATGGAAAAACAGTAATAGTTAGAATTATATTTGTAATTAAGAAGTAGTTCCTATTTTCTAGTAAATTGTTTCATCTCCCTAACTAAAAACCATTATATAAAATTGTATTGATTGATTTGTGAATTCAATGAATTGAGCTGGGAAACCTCAAAGTCACCTCAAAGTCTCCTCACTTGATGATTGCAGTTTCACTCATTTATTTTGTCTTCCTATTTTTTCTGGTTGGTATAAGAGCAAGTGATCAAAGGTGTGTGTCGTTTGCCAAGGGAATGTTGTCCATTGAGTGGAGGTTTTGCGTGGAGTATGTTGAAGAGAGTCCATGCCGCATGAATTTGCACCTGAGCATTTGGATGATACCCACGGTGCCAGAACTAGAGGTAACGTGGAATCATAGGGAAGCGTGCACTATCTGCATAGAGGTCGAGGTTGTTTATTTGGTGGCACGACACCGAAACGAAGGTGCTTCTATGACTGCATTTCATGGCTAAGAGGACCAGTTTGTGTGGTTATTGTGTTCGAGATTGAGAGTTGTTATGCTCTGATCTTGTTGTGTAGCCATTGTCAGACAGATTTGGCCATCTTTATTTCTTATTGATCCACTTTTACCAGCGACGACAGAGCGTTGTTGTATGAAACCTGGTTCTCCCCGTCCAGCTGATCAGAGAAGCGTTGTTGTCAAACTTTGAGATTTTATTACGTGTTGTTGAATAAAATTCTCGAGATTGGAGATTTTCACCGAACTAACTAAGAGGCCTTTGCAACTTTGATCTGAGTCATTACTGTTGTCGTCCTCCGTGAGAGGGAGCTTGACCTCGTCATCGCTAAAGGAGCAAGATTTCCTTTAATCCAAGTCTCGGCGTTGGATCAGATCGACTAGCTCTCGGTATTTGATTGGATCGTGTTTCTCTCACTTGCGTGTTGGATTGGATCGACCAGCCATGTCATTGCATTTCCCTTGGCGGAGGGAATCTCCAGTAGATCGACTGTAAGGTAGATTCGTAGAAAGGAGAGATGGTTGGCATCTCCCTCGACAAGGACGGGAACAGTCTTCGGACTTTCTTATCACACGCGGTTAAGGCTCTCCACCCCCTCACCGGGGTGGATCTTACCACAAGATCGATAGTAACACAGTCAGAATTGTGGTGCCTCTGCCATGTATGGTTGCATTTTCTGGAATTTTCCGTACGAGTATGTGAAGATACATGGTGAGGAAAAGTCAATGGTATCACCGCAGGACCATACACTGCTATAAGAGCGTTGAACATCGGAAAGTTACGAAACTACTAAACTTGTGTTTTGTGGGGTAATGCGTTGCACTGGTCAAAGGATAATGAGAACGTGAGTGTCGAGAAGAGTGCCCACCGTGGGGCCCTTCCATTGGAAAGTGGACCAGAGGTTAAGGAGCATTGTGTTATTTTAAGTGGACGAGAGTTCTTTTTTAGAGGAGCCCTAGTTTGAATGCTTTTTATTAAAGGGTATTGTGATTACATTAGCTTTTTTATAAAAGGGGAAGGGACTACATTTTTGGGTGGATAATTGAGCCTCAATAAAAACAAAAATTAAGTCTCCATTTAAATTTATTTGAAGGTTCTCTTGAAATATATTAGGAGAAGATGACGAATCCATTAGTAGAGACCTACATGAAAGAAGAAAATATATAGAGACATACATGAAAGAAGAAAATAATTTGGATGACACAAATTATGTCAACTGGAAATTCAAGCCACAAATATTATTGGAAGGTTATGGCGCTTGGGCCATCACAAAGAGAGAAGAAACACAACTTGCTACAAGCTCGGCAACGACATCAATTCAGGACTGGGAGAAGCGAGAGAACAAAGCAAAGGTATTATTAAGGATGTATTTTAAAAATAATGTAATCCCTTATATTCGTGATTGTCATACCTCCAATGCGACCTGGAGTGCATTGAAGGAGTTGTATGAAACTAAGAACACAAATCGAGTCATATTTTTGAAGAGTAAGCTCCTATATTACGATGGAAGAGAATGAATCTGTTAGTGCCTTTATTTCGAGAATTAAAGATTTGAAAGATAAGCTGGGAGATATAAGAGATTGAGTACCCACTACTGATCTCATGATAATCACTTTAAATGGAATGTTAGAGGACCACCAAATTTTTATTACAAGTCTTGCAACAAGGGAGAAAACACCAAACATTGAGGAATTGAAAGACATACTATTGCAAGAAGAAGAGAGGCGTAAGAACTTGAAACCTCAGAATCCAGATTTGGCACTTGTAGCGAAGAAAACATTATTCAAAGGGAAACAAGGAGGAGCAAACAAAGGTGGAAGCTCATCTGAAAAAAGGTCATTTCTGAAACCAAATCAAGGCATGTCATCTGGAATAAAATGATTTTACTATGGTAGAAGTGGGCATCTTGCCAAAGACCATTAGAAGAAGAAAAATGATGAATCTAGGCATAAACATAGAAGATAGTCAAGACATTTTGTAGGAGAAGCCCTGATTTCTGATCTCAAAAATCTCAAGCTATTTGTGTCTAATGTTGCGTTGTCTACTGAAATGGATGATGCTAATACATGGATTGTGGACTTTGGAGCTTCGATTCATATGACATGTGACATAAGCTGGTATGAGAATTTTAAGGAGGTATGCAATGGTGCTAATATTTATATTGGAGACGATCGCCCATATCAGATTAAGGGATGTGGGGATATTCCTATAGCATTGCCAAATGGAAATGTTAGGCACATTCGTAATGTTATGTATGTGCCTGGGATAAAAAAGATGTGTATCTCTGTGTCTACAATTATAGATCAGAACCTGAAGGTTGAATTCTTCAAAACACATTACATGGTGAATGATTTGCTAGATCATTGCAAACCTGTTGCTTCAGGAGTCAGAGTTGGAGGCATGTACAAGCTTGATGTTACCAACAAAAGTCATCAAGCACTAACTTCTTTGTTATGCAACCAACTCACAAAATAAAAGAAGAGATAGATCAACGACTTCAAAATTAGCCTCTTTGAGGGGGGAAACCTCCTTTACATTACACAAATGAACAATTCTTGGATGATTCAAATGACAACCACTTTTCTATAAGTTAGGGTCTCAGGTTTTGGGACGTCAAATGTATTTTCCTTGTCCATTGATTTTGAGTTTTTGAAGAAGTTGAGCCTATGACTACTGTTGCTATCATGGTCTCCAGATCACTGCCCGACATCCTTAAATTTATTCCATAGAGAGTTCATCCAAAGCATGAAAGAGTGTCAAGTTGGTGGGATTCATGAGGTCACACATGTTTATAAAGTCAATTCAAAAGGGGTTATGTGTCAGTGGTTCGTCGATCATAACCATATGAAATGAAGTTGTGTTAGTCTAAAGTTTTGATGGTCATGAGGTCTGGTCATTAAATATATTTTAAATTCTTATCCCCTATTCCTATCTACCCCATTTTTCCCTATTTCCTCCCTTATTTCGAATTTTTCCCTTTATACATACCTTCATATATCATCTACATCCTATTACCTTGTCACATATCAGTTACATCTTATTCACATTACATTTCCTTTCCCCCCCTTCGTTCTAAACCTATCCTCATAACACCACTACCACTTCCATATACTCATCACATGTACAACCCTCATACATAATATACAACCCCCATACCTAAGAAACATCATACCCATAAAAATTTAATGATTCCACATACCCTTATACTCATATCAATTCAAAAGCACTAAAAGTAATCAATTCAAATGTTGCTCTATAAGACAAAAGATAAGGGGTAATTCAAATTTTTATGCTACCTTATTCTCATGCCATTGTACACTCATGCAAAATATGACTAATACAAGCACATAACATCCCTACATGAGACCACAAATCAATTCTTAGTTGGCAATTGATGAGAAATTGAGTTCGTCCTCACTGTGGGAAATTGATTGTGCACAAGTTCTACCCAACTTGATCGTTGCACAACCATTGCGCAAGTGGCTATCAACCATTTAGGAGGTTTTCAAGAGTTGGAGAGCTTACTTAAAGAGTTCCACACCATCACACATAGATTTTAAGCCTACCCATTTGATCCATTTTACCAGAGGAGGTGTGCAACCATATAGAGCATGGAGGGCTACTTGGACTCGTTGCACAACTGCTGCGTAAAATACCCTCTTTTAGCCATAATTTTGAAATGTTGTTTCTCACCAAATGGAGCCGAATTTCAAAAACATCAAAGAGGTTTCTATCAGATACAGACCAAAGAACCATAACCTCCTTGCATTTTTTCACAGGCATCATATATTTGGATATTCGAATGCATCATTAAGGCCTATTTTTCAGAATGTGTAATTTCCTATTTTAGCCATGATTTTAGGGAACCGTTTCCAAGGAGCTGGGGAATAATTTGAATAAATGTGAGATTATTTTATCTAAGACACATTCATATACAAAAACCTATCTCCGTTTTTACACAGGTGTTACCGTTTGAGAGCTACAGGTGTCACTTAGAGACCCTTTTTCGCAATTTCTGCCGACAAAATTATGCAATTTTTGGAATTCGGTTTGTGAATGAGGCTAATATATGTATACATTCTTTAAGTTTTGGATGTTTATGGTATATCAAAAAACCTTAGATGATTGAATGTCACTATTTTGTTTGGCTTGGGGTAGGAAGACATGGTGCAACCACATGTTCAAAATTATGTTGCACAACCATTGTGCAACACAAGCTCTTTGTTGTTTCTACTTTTATCTAGAATTTGGAACTACATTATCATGATTGAGAAAGATCTTAGTGGATAATGATATTATCTAGACAGGGTCATTATCTATATAGAGTCAGTTGGATAGAATATAGTGCTTTATACTTTTTTTCTAAAAGGAAAAATGTTGTAGTTTTTTATGCCTAACTTTATTTACTTTTGTTTCAAAAATAGTATGTTCATGATCTTGGTTTTTTCGATCCACTGAATGGATGCATCATACATTGTATCTATTCATGTGATACTATTATGTTTTAAATATATTTAATTACATGAGAAACCATGAAAAAGAGGTTAGGTTGGGATCGAAGTAGGTCTGGTCTATGTGAATTGTTAATTTGAAATAAGAAATCAGTGCAAGGTTTTGTCATCAGTTTCAAAGATTCTTTTGGTATGTTCTTCCAAGTTATTTTTTTTCTCCTGTGCAACCATTATTCTTAATATATTACCGCAACCTTGTTTTAAATGTGTACTCTTGAAGTCGTTTTCTAGAATTCATCTTGGATGCTCTAGATGATTGCGGATTTTTATGTATGATGGAACTATTTATTGCTCTATCATCATTATTCTTCTAAATATATAGTCAGGAGATTTTGCAATAGAATTCTAATGTGTTATGTTGCATTTGACTTGATATAGTCATGTGTTTCTTTGTTTTTCTACTATTACTAAAATCAATATCGACTTGAAAGGTGTACCTACCATGCCTTTATTTCAATAGCTGGCTAATATATGCACTGATGTGTTAAGTTAAAAAATTGAACTATGTCATTGGTTTCATACCCCAATGGCCCTTCCTTTTCCTAATTGTCCCAATAATTTTTATTAAATCTTAAGTGTCTTTTTCTAGACCTAATCTCTGCAAGTCTGTGAGCTTCAATGTTCTTTATCTTTAGACTTTAAGTAAGGGAGCCCCTTCTGGTTAGAATGGAGCAGTTTCTAAATCAAAGAGGTTTTTGGTTACCTCTAAGATTTCTCCCTTCAGTCTGGAGAAATTACAGAGTGTTAATGCTATATATAAGAGTCTAAGGGGTCACAATATAATCAGAGCTGACATAACAATAATAATGTAAGGGAACAAAAATAACAATAATGGGCTTCTATGGGGCACAATAATAACAATATGGGGACTACGTGGATAAAACAATAACAATAAGCGTGTACACTGAAAATAACAGTGAAAAACTACACTAGTATTATAGGGCCCTAACATGCTTCTCTCCTTCAAAAGTGTGTTGTCCTCAATGCTTGAGTAGTTCTAGATGCTTATGTATAAAATTTGCATCCTCCCATGTGGAATATTCTGTGGGTATAAGTTCTTCCACTTGATGAGATACTCTTAAATTGATCGATTTCATAACTATCGAGTTCTTATTTCCGTGACTACTTCAGGTTCCAGTATGATTTTTCCTTCCTCGTCAAGTTTTGGCAATATTGTTTGAACTGGGAGCTTGTCACCTATGACTTTATTTAAGCATGAAACATGGAAAACTAGGCGCATTCGAGAAGATGCATGAAGCTCCAATTTGTATGCCATAGTACCAATCTTTTTCAACACCTTATAAGGACCATAATACTTTGGTGATAATTTATTATCCTTCTTAGCTTGCTTGAGGGACATTTGTTTGTATAGTTGTAGACATAATACCTAGTTGCCCACATCAAACTTATTTCGCTGAGATGTTGATATGCCTGTTGTTTCATTCTATTCTACGTCAAAGTGAGGTTATCCTTTAAGAACTGGAGAACTTATTATTGATGCTCGATGTGATCTTCCACTGATTAAACCTTAGAATTATTTTCCAGGAATTTTTGGAAATCTAGAGAAGTATATGATTTTGATGTTTGAACCTCTAGTGAACATAATTGTGCAATTATGCCCTATTTTTATTTCTTTAAAAGATTTTTCATGCCATTATAGTTGATTATCTTTCCTGATTTCCTTGTGATACCCCTTAATTCAACTTCCTTTCCTTCCCAAAAAAATTCAAGAAAAGTTCTTGAAAATTAAAAGCTATCACACCCAAAGGTTCTAACCATTGGACTCCTAGTACAACATCAACACCACCCATTGGAATGGAAAGCATTGGAATATTCAATACATATTCTCCCATGGATAGCTTGATATTATGGATCTTTCTAGAGAAATTTATTGTTCCTCCATTTGCAACCATCACTTGACCCTCTGGTGTTGGATATAGGAAGAAATTCAATTCCTTTTGCTATCTTACAATGAATAAAATTATGGGTACTACCTGAATCAATAAACACTATTACATTTTTCTTCTTGATATGTCTTTCTATCTTGAGAGTTTGAGGAGTGGTAATTCCTGCCAATGCATTACAAGATATGGTCAGATTCATTTCTTCTTTCTTTGTGGTTGGTTCTTGGTGAATATCCTCTTCTTCTGATCTTTCTTGTTCCTTTTCTTACTCCTTTTCACAATATATGTAAATTAATTTCTTCTCAGCACATTTATGACCTTTAGTTTATTTTCTATCACAAATGTAACAAAGCCATTTTTCTCTTTTTTTCTTCCAATTGTTGTGGTGTCAACCTTTTTCGTTGTGGAAGGCTAGGTTCAACAACAGTGCCATCTTTATAGTTGTGAGTGGTAGGTTTCCTTATTGCCATAATTATTCTTTCAATTTTTCTTGCCAACCTGAATGCCTCCTCCAATGAATCAAGTTCCCAAAGGAGAACCCCATGTTGGATGTTATCCTTTAAAGTCCCTATGAAGACATCAATCCTATGTTCATTTGGAATATCATTTACCCTTATATTAAATTTTTGGAAGTCCTCAATGTGCTCTGCCATTGAACCCTTTTGTTTGAGATTTATCAATTTGCTAAAGAAGGTGTTTCTCTTTGTATCCTCATAATGTGTTATTATTTCTTCCATAAAAATTGACCAAGTGACAAGTGGTTTACGAGACCAAAGGCATCGATACCATACAAACTGATTAGGTTCTAAATATAAACTTGCAATGTGTATCTTTTTTGTGTTTTGCACATTATGGAGATCAAAATATTTCTCCATCTGTAGTATACATGTTAAGGTATCCTTGAAATCAAAATTCCTCATATCAATATTTGAATATGGTGGGTCTTCCATCCAACGTTAGAGTCTATGGAATCATGATTAACAATTCTTTTTTTCTTATCATGAGTTTCCTCTACTACCTTTTCGCCATTAGGAAGCATTTATTGTAGCAACTTTGTCAAACATTCCTTCAAACATTCCATGTATTTCTTCAAATATTCAATATTGTCTTTTATTTTTTCTTCTATACCTTTGATTCCATTCTTCAAACCATTCATCTTAGCTTTTGTTACTTATTGTGAGAGCGAAATGTGTTCTACTTGGTCTCGTAATTTTGATATATCATGTTGCATTTCTTCCTCTTCTTCATGTGCAATAGTAGATATTTCAGGTTGATTAATAGGTGTTTCCATTCTATTTCTTCAGGGGACCAATTAATGATAATTATGCTTCATTATGCCCTTTGAATCACTTCAAACTAATTTTTCAAACAAAACTTATGCAAATTTAAAAACAAAACTACACACCTCTTTTTTGCTTTGTAGGAGCTTGTTATTGAATCTATTGTATCTCTTTAATTTCAAATCTCCAAGGTCTAAAATTTCATTTTGTGGTAGCCCTCTAAGTCTTCTTTCCAATCCCATAAGTCAAACCAATATTGGATTATTCAAGAAAGTGTTATGCCAAATCTCCCAAGATGACCTGCTTATCGACTGCTTAGTAGAGCAAAGTTGTATGAGAAGAAGTGTGTCACTTTTTCAACCTTCAGCCTTGATATGACTACACGAAAAGCTACATTCTATGAAATTTCAACGAAATTTTATAGAATTCAAATTTGATTCCTGAAATGAAAGTTATGATGATTTTCCCTAGGTCACGTGTTTGAGACAGAATTCTAGAGCCCAACAAAACCTTAACTTCTTTAGAGCATAACTCTGAAATTATAGCAAACCAAGATCTAAATTTTTTACACGAAGTTATTTGCGATGTCGGCTCCATGTGGTTTAAAGTTAATCTTCCGAAGCCTCGTATAAAATAATTTATAATGAAAATTCCAAGATGACCTGTTTGAAGAACAAAAACCCTAGAATCCAAACCTCTGATACCAAATGTTATGCAACCAACTCACAAAATAGAAGAAGAGATAGATCAACAACTTCAAAATTAGCCTCTTCGAGGGGGAAACCTCCTTTACATTACACAAATGAACAATTCTTGGATGATTCAAATGACAAAACCTCATTTCTATATATAGGAGCCTAAGGGGTCTCAATATAATGAGAGCCAACATAACAATAATAATGTAAGGACACAACAATAACAATAGTGGGCTTCTATGGGGCACAATAATAACAATATGGGGACTAAATGTGCATAAAAATAATAATAAGGGGGCTACATTGACAATAACAATGCGTGAATACACAAGTATAATAGGGACTTAACATTCTACAACTATGTCAAGATAAAATCTTTGGCATCAGAGGTATGGTCACATCAATTATCATGATTTATTGCTGCTGCAAAAAGGAAGTATGGTTGAAGGTATCCCTATGTTAAAGAATGAATATGCTCCTTGTTAAGTTTGTGCATTAGATAAAATTCACAAAGATGACTTCCCCTCTAATTTTGATAGGAGACGAAGAGGTGTATTAGAACTTGTGCATTCTGATGCTTGTGGACCCATGTAGACTAGATCCCTAGGAGGAGCCTATTATTTTTTGTTTTTTATTAATGATTGCACAAGGTACACCTGAGCGTACTTCCTTAGGAAAAATAGTGATGTTTTTTAGTGTTTCAAAAACATGGTAAAGAAGAAGACAAGGAATTTTATAAAGAACCTCTGTTCAGATAAAGAGGGAGAATATAGATTTGGGAACTTTGTCAAGTACTACAAGGATCATGAAATAATGAAGAAATTCACAATACCCTACCCTCCACAGCAGAATGGTGTTCCAGAAAGGAAAAACAAGACATTGGTGGAGTGTGCATAGAGTATGTTCAAAGTTAAGAACCTCTCAAATGTTTTTTGGGCAGAAGCCATTAGTATTGTTGTTTATTTAAA
Organism: Pinus taeda; assembly: GCA_000404065.3. NCBI lineage: Eukaryota > Viridiplantae > Streptophyta > Pinopsida > Pinales > Pinaceae > Pinus > Pinus taeda. The sequence continues at coordinate 1,446 of APFE030535547.1, read as the reverse complement.
GAATAGAATTCCAACAAGGTATCTTGATTTTAAGACTCCATTCGAAGCCTTGTATGGTTTTAAACCATTAGTTCATCACTTGAGGATATCTGAGTGTAAAGCCTTTGCACATATTCCGAAGGAGAACATAAAGAAACTTGATGCTAAAGGTATCAAATGTATTTTTGTAGGATACTGTCAAGAATTTAAAACATATAAAATGTTTGATCAACCTACTCATATAGTATTTGTGAGCAAAGATGTAATTTTCCATGAAAATGCAAATGAAGGCAACAAGGATAACATCTATGAGATATGACACATTCTTCCTAAAGTTGAAGACAATAAAGTAGAAGCAAAAATAGAAGACAGTGAGTAGCAAAAGCTTGGGGAAGAATCCAACGATGTGGACATCACCAGCAGCTAGAGCCCAATCAGAAGTGGAGAAGTACTTTTAGAGAAGAAAGGTGAAAGCAGTGAAGCATGAAGGAAATCCACTTAGCACATTTGATTACTTGACAAGTATAAGGACTATGCTCTCATGACTAGTGTTTTGAATATCATAGAACCCATGAGCTTTAATGAAGCTAGTGAATATGAATAAATAATTAAACATAAAACCTGGAAATTTGAATGAATTGCCTAAAGGAAAAGAGCCCATAGGAGGCAAATGGTTATACAAACCCAAGTTTAAAAGAAATGACAACATTGATAAATATAAATCTAGATTGGTGGCAAAAGGGTACTCACAAAAGGAGGGTATTGATTATGCAAAAACATTTGAACCTATAGCTAAACTAAATACCATTAGGTTGTTAATTGCATGAGCTACAAAGTACCACTGGAATTTATTTACAGGAAATTCAGTCAAACTGGTTGATGAAATTAAGGGACAAATGTCACAAGTATTTGAAATGAAAGATTTTAGTGAGTTACATTACTATCTAGGTCTTGAAGTGAAAGATTTTGGTGAGTTACATTACTATCTAGGTCTTGAAGTGTGGAGAGATGCAGGCCATACTTGTTGGAAATAATACTGAGAGGGGGGGCGGGAGGGGTGAATCAGTATTAGCAAGTCAATAATATTTCATTTCCATAATCAGATTCAAATATGCTACTTCAGTTAATGGAACTTGCATGTATAGGCAACTGTATTTAAGGCAACTAGCATATATCCTACAAACTTATGATTCAGTAAATTTATCGTATGTTGATCTTTACTCAGTGCATCAGAACCATATAAATAGTAACTAGGTGCAGTAAAATAGGACAGAAAATCACACACACATGAACAAAAGATATAAGGTGTGTTATCACTTAAAACCACAGTCCACCTATGTCCAAAGATTCATATAAAATTTTTTTGTTTAAGTCAATAGGTTTCTATGTGTGTCACTTTGAAATTAGAATTTCAAAAGGTATTGATGTGAGTCCTTGTGAAAAACCGTTAGATACCCTCCATCATTA